>WNWK01029646.1:0-24207 GCA_009830355.1 Cherax destructor
AAAAAAAAAGTCGAGAACAACATCCAGTATTGGGCCCCTACTTAAACGGGATGGGTCCTACACAGATGACAGCAGGGAAATGAGTGAGTAACTAAAGTCCCAGTATGACTCAGTTTTTAGCGAGCCCCTAACCAGACTGAAAGTCGAAGACCTAAACGAATTTTTATGAAAGTGCCACAGAACTTGGTAGACGCAAGCCTATCTGACATTACCCTGACGCCAAATGACTTCGAAAAGGCAATAAATGACATGCCCATGCACTCCGCTCCAGGCCCAGACTCATGGAACTCCATGTTCATCAAGAACTGCAAGAAGCTTTTAACATACTATGGAGAGGGAGCATGGACATTGGGGTCGTCTCGCAGTTACTAAAAACAACAGACATAGTCCCACTCCACAAAGGGGGCAGTAAATCAATAGCAAAGAACTACAGACCAATAGCGCTAACGTCCCATATCATAAAAATCTTTGAAAGGGTTCTAGAAGCAAGATCGCCACTCATCTAGATACCCATCAATTACACAACCCAGGGCAGCATGGATTTAGAGCAGGTCGCTCCTATCTGTCCCAACTACTGGACCACTATGACAAAGTCCTGGATGCTCTAGAAGACAAACAGAATGCAGATGTTATATGCACAGACTTTGCAAAAGCCCTTGACAAGTGTGAGCATGGTGTAATAGTACACAAAATGCGTAATAAAGGAATAACAGGAAAAGTTGGTAGATGTATCTAAAATTTTCCCTAACAAGTAGAACACAAAGAGTAGTAGTCAACAGAGTAGGTCTGAAAAGCTCTGTTCCACAAGGCACAATACTGCTCCCATCCTGTTCCTCATCCTCATATCGGACATAGACAGGGATATAAGCCACAGTGCAGTGTCTTCCTTTGCAGATGACACCCGAATCTGCATGACAATGTCCACCGTTGAAGACACTGCAAGACTCCAAGCAGACATCAACCAAATCTTTAAATGGGCTGCAGAAAACAATATGAAGTTCAATGATGAGAAATTTTAATTACTCAGATATGGAAAACGTGAAGAAATTAAAATCTCCTAGGAGTACAAAACAAATTCCAACCACACAATAGAGCGAAAATGACAGGATGGATAATGAGAACCTTCAAAACAAGGGATGCCAAGCCCATGTTGACACTTTTCAGGTCGCTTGTTCTATCTAGGCTGGAATATTGCTGCACACCAACTGCACTTTTCAAGGCAGGTGAAATTGCTGACCTAGAAAATGTGCAGAGAACCTTCACGGCACTCATAACTGCGATAAACCACCTCAATTACTGGGAACGCTTGAAGTTCCTAAACCTGTACTCCCTAGAACGCAGGAGGGAGAGATACATTATTATATACACTTGGAAAATTCTCGAGGGATTAGTACCAAACTTGCACACGAGAGTCACTCCCTATGAAAACAAAAGACTCGGCAGACGATGTAACATCCCCCAATGAAAAGCAAGGGTGCCACTAGCACGATAAGAGACAACAAAATAAGTGTCAGGGGCCCAAGACTGTTCAACTGCCTCCCAGCATACATAAGGGGGATTACCAATAGACCCCTGTCTGTCTTCAAGCACCTAAAGTCAGCACATTACCAGCCAGGTTGTGGTTTGTACGTCAGTTTTCCTAGCAGATGAGGTAGATACATTGTTGTGGTCTCTGAAGGCGATATCCTCTGACATTACCACTCCCAGGTCCTTCACATTACTTTTTGTTCTATTGTATGGTTAGAATTTTAGAATTTGTCGTATGCCCTGATACAGTTTTAATTTCCTCAAGTTTTCCATATCTGAGTTGTTGAAATTTCTCTTCACTGAACTTTATATTGTTATGAGTGGCCCATCTGAAGATTTGGTTTATGTCTGCTTGGAGTCTTCCAGTGTCTTCGATGGAGGTCACTGTCAAGGCAATTCGGGTGTCATCCACAAAGGAAGACATGAAGCTATGGCTTACATCTCTGTCTATGTTAGATATGAGGATGAAGAATAGAATGGGAGCGAGTACTGTGCCTTGTGTAACAGAGCTTTTCACCGTGGCTGGCTGGGACTTTACTCTGTTTACTATTACTCTTTGTGTTCTATTTGTCAGGAAGTTATAGATCCATCTACCAACTTTTCTTGTTATTCCTTTATCACGCATTTTGTGCGCTTTTACAATATGGTCACACTTGTCAAAAGCTTTTGCAAAGGCTGTGTATAATACATCTTTATTTTGTTTATCCTGTATTGCATCCAGGACCGTGTCATAGTGATCTAGTAGCTGGGACAGGCAGGAGCGACCTGCCCTAAACCCGTGTTGCCCTGGGTTGTGTAACTGATGGGTATCTAGGTGGTTGGCGATCTTGCTTCTTAGAACCCTTTCAAAGATTTTTTATGAAATGGGATGTTAGTGCTATCGGTCTGTAGTTCTTTGCAATTGCTTTACTGCCACCTTTATTGAGTGGGGCTGTGTTTGTTTATAGTGAGTGTGGGATGACCCCTGTGTCCATGCTCCCTCTCCATAGAATGCTGAAGGCACACGACAGTGGCTTCTTGCAGTTCTTGATGAACACGGAGTTTCATGAGTCTGGGCCTAGGGCAGAGTGCATGGGCATGTCATTTATTGCCTTCTCAGTGTCTTGTATTGTTAGAATAATATCCGAGATTTTTGAGATGACCAAATTTTGGGTCTCGTTCATAAAGAATTCATTTGAATGTCCCATCCCACCTAAGCAGGGGCTTAATACTGGATGTTGTGTTTTCCTTAGATTTGGCATAAGAGAAGAAGTATTTTTATTTATTTTTCAATTTCCTTTATGGCGTTTAGTTCTTCCTGTGATTCTTGTCTCCTGTAAGATTCCTTCAGCTTAAGTTTGATATTTGCAGTTTCATTAACCAGTGCCTCCCTTTGTATTTCAGATATATTGGCCCCTCTCAGCAGCTCTCTGACTCTTCGCTTGCATCTGTATAGGGAGTGTCTTTCTCTTTCTAGTTTACATTTTCTCTTCCTTTTTCTTAATGGAATATGCTTTGAGCAGATCTCAAGAACCACAGAGTTTATTTTTTCTAGGCAAAGGTTCGGATCTGTGTTGTTTATGATATCTTCCCAGCTTGTTTCATTTAGGACGTGGTTGACTTGTTCTCATTGTATGTTTTTGTTATTGAAATTGAATTTTGTGAAGACACCCTCATGACTGATTACATTTTACTGGTCAGGAGCCCTGTGCATACATGCCTGTACCTCTATTATGTTGTGATCTGAGTGTATTGACTTTGATACGGTTATATTACAAATCAGATCGTCGTCGTTAGTGAAGAGGAGGTCCAGCATTTATTCTAGTGTTGTAGGCTCTAATATTTGCTGGTTTAAGGTGAATTTGGTGCATAGATTTAATAGCTCATGTGGTGTGAATTTTCATCTGAGCTGCCTCCTGAGGTGATCTCTGCTAAAATATCATTTGCTACACTCCTCCATTTTAGGTGTCTCAAGTTGAAATCTCCTAGTAGCAAGTGATTTTCCACAAAATGGCAGAGAGGAGTAAACGCAGAGTGAATACTGTATGCATTGAATTATTGAATGGAGCCATATATCTAAACAATGCAGAAGTGCTCTTACCAGCCATTATTTGAGACACATACGGATTCTTCGACAAATTATATGGCATATCATTGAATGGGGCCACAAGAATCTTTGTGAAGTTGTTAACTACCAGTGTTTACGATCGTGTGGTGGAGCGACATCAAGATCACTGGTATGAGGTCAACCCCAGAGTAGACGTGCGTATGAAGGATGTGTCGAGCTACTACTCGTGAATAAGGATACGTAATGTTCCTTTTGAGGCTGGGGTGCAGGACATCAGGGACACCTTTGGACAGTATGGCGTAATACATGAGGCTTCCATTGGACGATGGACACAGGGAATTTATGCCGGATTCCCTGAGGGTTCCTTTAAGTTAAAGATGACCCTGAGGAGACAAATACCGTCCTATGTTGTTATGGATGACTTCCGCATGCCGGTGTATGTCACCTATGCCGAACAGCTGCGTACGTGTTGTATCTGTGGGTCAGTGGGTCACATGGCCATGGATTGTGACTGCAGGAAGACCCATCAGCCAAATCAACAATCTGACAATGATTCGAAGGTAGATGATGTGGTGACTAGTCAAGAGGACGTGGGCGTGGTAACATCTGCAAAGTGGAGTGACATTGTGGACGTTGAGGAGGATCGTGTTTATACTATACCGCTGGCTGCGGAGAGTCAAGATCCTGCGGGAGGAGTGGAGACAACAGGGCCCGCTGAGTTGGATATGGGTCTGGAAATACCAATCCTGGAGGACCTTCAGAAGCTGTTGGACAGCCCATTGGCAGGTGATGTAGAATCTGGGGAGGTTGTGGAGAGCATTGTAGGGCAGTGTGTGGGGAAAGAGGTTGAGAGTTCTCCATTATCGGTGCATGTGGTGGGTATAGAGGTTGCACCGTCATAACGGAGATAAGGATATGGAGGCGTCTGAGTGCTCTCAGAAGAGGCCGAGTGGATCAGAAGGGGAAGATGTCCTTACGCCTGCTCAGAGGTCTAAGAAGACTTGGGTTGAGGTGGCAAAGGGTGCCAAGGGAGGGGGACTAAAGCGAAGTGAAGTGGGACAGGAGAGTAAAATGTATGCTGACATGGCTGGTGATAGAAACGGGGATAGAGTTGGAAAAGTAGGTGTTGTAAAGGCAAGTGTACAGAAACTGCAGAGGCACAGAGGAAAGCCACCTATGCAACCTTCAGGTGTCTTACTATGAATGCTAAACGGCTTTAAGTCTGAGGTCAAGCAAAGATGGGTAGAGGTCACTTTTAGGCGTTTAACCATTGATTTATGCTTTATACAAGAGCATAATTTTCGCTCGGGGTGTGAATTACGATTGAATGGGTTTCAGATGTATGTTGGAAGCTCGAAAAAATTCAAGGGTGGGGTAGCTGTAGGCGTTCGAGAATCCAGCCCTTTCTGTCTATTGACCTAGGAGGAGAGGGGTGGGGGTAGAAGGGTAAGAGTAGAAGGGTTTTGGGGTGAGAACAAGGTTTGCATTTTAGGTGTTTATCTGCCAGCAGTAAATTGTAGGAAAACGAAAGAGGAATTTGTTCGTGAGGAGCTAGTATTTCATCTGCGAGGTTTACCATTAATAACTGTCATTGGTGGTGATTGGAATTGCATGATAAGGAGAAAGGATGTTGAGCCAAGGGGTGCGGGATGTGAACTGGGGGTTTGCGGGATGTATTAAGGATAGTGGGAGTGGTGGATGTGGTGCAGGGTGATGGTTAGCAGGTTGAGCACACATTTGTGAGGAGGGGTTATGAGGCCCATTTGGACAGGATATACGTATTCAAGGTTATAAATGTGGTGAAAGTACAGAGTGTGGATGTAGGTTTTTCTGATCATAGGGGAGTGCTTGTTGAGTTAAAATGGCAGGGTGTTGTGAAAACTTTTTCTAGCTATTGGAAGATGAATGTGAGGTTGTTGCAAGGTAATGATAGTAGGGAACGTTTTGCTGAATGGTGGGATGTAAAATGGCAGGATAGGAAGAGGGTGGAGGACATCACTGAATGGTGGTACAGTCAGGTGAAACAGGGAATTCGGGAATATTATGGGAGGGAGGCGAGAAGGAAGACACAGTATAGGTTTGGATTGCAACATTATTTGGAGGGCCAGTTGAAATATTACAACGAAAGGGGAGCAGGAAGGCATCTGGATGAGATGGTGGGCTTGAAGGAATGTTTGAAAGAAGTGCAAAATGAAAGGTTTGATGCAATCAGGATAAGAGGTGGGATAGAGGATGTGTTATGGGGTAACCAGCCATCGATTACGGTTCTCCGTAAATTCCAGAGGCGAAGGAAGGACATGACTATCTTGTCGTTGCGAGTAAATGATGAGATTGGAGGTTATGAAAAGGGGAAAGTCCTCCGCTCAACGGAGAGTATGAGTGTTTATGCTGATAAGTGGTTCGGGCAGTACTTAAAGGAGAGAGAGGGGAATGAGTGGGCGAGGCAGGCGGTCTTGGAGAGCATAATTCCTAGGATAAGTGAGGATGATAGAGAAGGAATGGATGAGGTGATAAATGAGGAAGAGGTGTGGGCAGCGATTCAAGGGATGAAGGTTGGTAAGGCACCTGGTATAGACGGTATACCAAGTGATTTTTACATTTGCAATTGGAATTCATTAAGAGACTGTCTGATTGAACTGTTTAATAAAATGAAAGAGGTATGCAACATGGGGGGGGGATCAGCACATAGGAGTAGTGGTACTGGTGTCGAAGCGAGGAGAAGCATCATCTATAACTGATTATCGAGCAATATCCCTTTTAAATGCGGATTATAAGATCTTTGCGTGCATTTTGGCAAATAGAATTAAAAAGGTACTGGGTAATGTCATAGGGGAGGGACAAGGTGGTATACCGGGCAGGAGTATGAGAATGGGACATTATAGGATTAGGGACTTCATTGAGAATAGGTGGGGAGGAGGAGTATTAGGAGTGGATTGGGAAAAGGCATATGACAGTGTTGAAAAAGGAATGTTGTTGCGTGTAATGGATAGGCAAGGGTTCAGTGAAGGAATAATTAGTTGGGTGGCAACTTTGTATAGAGAAGCGAGTGTGCGAGTGCAGGTTAATGGGTAGGGTAGGGGAAGAGGTGAGAATGGGAAGGGATTTGTGACATTGTTGTCTTTTATCGCAAATCCTTTTCGCATGCGTGCAGGACCCATTTTATAGCTTAATACAGGAGGGCATCAGGGAGGGAGTGAGGGACTATGGTAGCGAAACGGGCACCATAGGTTACGCTGATGATACGACTATTGTAGTGGGTACGGAGATGGGGCTGAGTAATGTAGGTAAGATCATTAGAGTGTTTGGTAGGGCGAATGGTTTAGGGGTAAATAGAGCAAAGTCAAAGTTGTTGGAGGTAGGATCGTGGGTAGGCGGGGCATTGGGGTCTAGGTATGGATGGTCAGTCGTGGATAGGTTGAAAGTCTGTGGAGTGGTGTATTGTATTAACACACAACGTGCAAGAGAAATCAACACTGAGGCTGTAGTTAGGGCAGCATTGGGGAGAATGAGTGGATGGAAACCGGGGGATGTCACGATGTTGCAGAGGGTAATTGTCGTTAACGTTTTAATTTATAGCAAATAGTGGCATATAGCAGCTGTATATACCCTGGTTGAGAGGGATGTGATATTGTTACAAACGAAGGCAATTAAATATATATGGGGCTATGGTAGGCACTGGCTGAATAAGGAGGTTGTGTTGAAGCCTGTGCGTGAAGGGGGAATGGGTCTAATACCTTTGGAGTGTATGTTACAAGGGATATATGTGAAGCATAGGTTCTTGGGAGAGGTGGGGGTATGGAGTAGGCGGGTGGGTCAAGTGATGAGAGAGGTACGCAGATGGTGGAGTTTGAGAGCCTTGCTGAGGTGTGAAGATATGTTACGGAATCTATTGGCAGTTAGGGATCCTACTCGGGTAAATGTAGGGCGTCTAGTTAGGGTGGGGGATGGGGGGGCGGGAATGGAGACAGTGTTAGGTGAGACGGTATTCCCTATGGTTTGGTTAGGTTGAAGCTGCCTTCTCGGGAACGAGCAACGGTATATCGTTTCCTACATGGGGTTTTGGCGTCTAAGGCTGTTTTGTTTACTATGGGGTTAGTGAGGGAGGAGATATGTGCGTGGTGTGGGGGTTTTGATACAGCTTACCACGTGATATATTTTTGTGAGGAGCTAGGTCAAGTGAGGTTATGGTTCAGTAGGGTGCTTAGGTGGGTGGGGGTGGGGGTGTATCAACGTTGAGGGTTTTAAGTTTAGATATTGGGAGTGTTGGTGTTGGTAGCAATGTATGGAGAGCGATCATGTATTTGGAGGCAGATTATATACATATTTCTTGGAGTATGAGGGAGATACAGGGTGATGTTAGGATCAAGGCTCTGGCGGTGCGTTTTTACCGCATGGGTTGTAGGAATAGGGAGTCGTATGGCAGGGCATGGGTGAAGGATTTTCCGGAGTCATATCGTACTATGACGGTGCAAAAGTTGTTGAGTTACAGGTAATGTTGGAATGAAAGGGCTGGATACGGGATGGGGGGGAAGTAGGGTAAGGATACGTGTGAGATTTTGTGTGGGTAGCAGTGGAGTGTGAGCAGGGTGATTCTGGTATGATTTGGTGGTGAGTGAATGAATATGTCAGTGGGGGGGGAGAAGCGATTTTTAAGGGAGACGGATGACATTTTTTTCAGAATCTACTAATGACGGAGACATGGAATGTATGTGTAATGTCTTCAAGAATGATGCATTGTTGCATGGAAGTACGGGGGAAGGGAAGGTGATAAAGTAAGGGGAAGAGTGTAGGTGGCTTTCTTCTGTGAGAAGATGATGCCGTGGATAAGCAAAGGTAATCATTCGGCTATTTGCTGTTTGTTTGACAAGTGCTATAGGCTTTTGTCGATGGCTTAACCTTATGTCAGTATAATTCAAAATTAATTATGTTAATTACAAATGAGATAAATAAAGTTGGTGTTAGGTGTTAGGTGTTGTGATATTACTATGTATTGAATTTTGATCATATAATGTTCTTTGGAGAGCAGATTTGGTTATGAGGCTAAGACGATCTTGTTGTTGTAATATTTTTATCAGTCATGTCAAATTTTGAGTAATAAATGTGATGCTTTATTATATGTTGTAAATACAAGGGTACAGTTACCTACAGCTGGTGAGGTGTGGTGGAGGTACCTTATTAAGTAATACATATGACTGGCCTAAGTTGAGGATATACTGCATAATGTTGTGCAGTCATAATGGTATGAATCATGTGGTTTAAATTTAGCATAGGCCTAGTGTTTATCGCCAAGAGCGTAAATATGTCTAGGATGAAACGTGATTAAGTTGTGTTTGTAATATTGTGGTTATGGAGCTTAATTTTGTAGGTATATGTATACGCAAAATTGTATAAAGGTTGACTTAAGACTTATGATTACAATGTGGCACTTGTACGCTGTGTAGCTATAGGTCAAAAATTTGTTTAGTGGGTATTTAATTTAGATGTAGGATCAGTACCAAGAAGGGTGGAGATTGGCATTTAGCCTTGTGGTAAGTGGTATTTAATTTATTGATAGCAAAATTTTATTGTGTTGATTGGGTAGGTTTATTTGCATGGATTTATTGTTCATTATAATTCCTGTCATGCGTATAATGATTGTAAAGGGAGTAATTCCTTTCAGAGTGTATACATATGTTGTTATGAGAAAATAAGAGCTTGCTTTAATATGTACAGTTGTATGATGGAGGAGGTGTTGATTCACCGGGAATTCTCCCGGCCCGAGTCTTTACCAGATGGCGACCCGGCTCCGGCTCCCTGGCGTGGGAGTGTCAGAGACCTATGTCTCCCATGGGAGGGGATACCCCTCATCGGCGGGACCAACTGGCCACAGGCCTAGCCACATTCCACACCAGCACAAGGCATGGAGGTAGATAGATGCTAGGCCTCTCTGGTCTGCCACCTTCCCCGCCTCATAGAGGCTGACGGGAAGGGCAGGCTTACGAGCCGCAGATGGTAGCAAGCTCCAGCCCTGGCACCTACCCTGCCCTAGAAGGGCTGGGCATGGTGATCGATCTCTTGTACGATGTTTGGGGAAGATGGCGTACTTCAGAAGGGGAGGGAGGGGGTCATGTCAAGGTCAAGGTTAAAAGGTTTATAATACATGAACGGACCAGAGGTTATTTACTTGGTTGTAGTGTTTGATTGTTGTAAGTAAAGGTTATTGTGGTTGTCAACTTCTAATTTGTGTACTGTGTAATACATTGTCTCCTTTTCCCGTATAACAATATTCATGGAGTATTTCATTGCTGGTTTGTACATACCTGTTTTCAATAAATTTTATAAATAAAATTAAAAAAAAAATTATATGGGATGGAGTCCCATGATTCCATTTACGTTATATTAATTTATAAGATGGTTCGGTAGGACAAATGTTTCGGGGTTGTTGTAGGTTCATGGTTTCAGTTAGAGTTTACCTTTTATTTTAAGTGTATGGTATTTTGGGACCTTACATTATGAAATATTTGATCAAACCGACAGAGAATCAGCTTCAGTTCTTTCAAGCAGTTGTATATATAAGTATGTTATTGTCATTAAAATTTATTGTTAAGCCGTATTGTAAAATGCACTTTAAATCTGTATGTGTTATGTATGATTTATGTTTTTTTTTAAATAAAATATATAAAAAAAGTAGCAGATTGACCAGACAGTGGTCAATTTTCAAAAGCTGCTCCCAGAAATACTGGGAAGTTGCATCTGGAGGCTTGTATGCAACCACAATGACAAGGTTTTGGTTTTCAATATTTTCCGCCAAAACTTTAACTACATCATTTGAGGTGTTTAGTAATTCTGAGCAAATGAACGACTCTGTGACGTACAGGTCAACCTTCCCCCTCTTGTTGCCAGTTCAGTCTGTCGCATCTGAATAGGCTATAACCTGGGATCCATATTTCGTTGTCAAAATGATCCTTTATGTGGGTCTCTGTGAACACTGCAAACATTGCATTTGACTCCATGAGTAACTTGTCATGATTGTGACCAGATTTACTTGGAGTTCATTACCTTTGTAACTTGCTCAGCTATCAAAACTTTGGGGTCCAGTACCTGGACCCATTATGTACCTCTGTAATCTTTTGACTACCGCCCATAGGATGGGTATGGGGTGCATAATAAAGATATTAAAACTAATAATTCCGTGAGCAGTCCCAACTATTTTTGAAAAGTATGCTTTTTAAATGAGATTAGGTAATTCTTATATATTTTTATGTCCTGAATTCAAATATCACCTTGAAAAATGTATATTGGCTATAGGTTTAAAGACACGAGACATGTAATATTTGATTTTATTATAACGTGCAATATGTGTCAGTATGTTTTAAACTCTAATCCGTACCTACTCTCTGCCTTTTTGTTTGATGCTTATAGTGGGCTGAAGAATCATCTCTTGCCAATGTCCAGCAATAGTCTGCAAGCATTCTTGTGCCCCATTTGCCCTGGTACCATTTTTTCATGGTTGAAATATCTTGGTGAAAACTTTCACCATGTTCGTCACTAACTGCCCCACAGTTTACTGGAAAAAATCTAAATGTGAGTCCAAAAAATGAATTTTAAGTGACATGTTACATCCCATGTTCTTGTAAGCCTTGATGAGGTTTTCCACCAATTCTTCATAGTTTCCTTCCCTTCTGTTTCCCAGAAATCCCTTCACTTCTAATTTGAATGCTTCCCAAGCAGCTTTCTCCTCCCCATGAAGGTCTGATTCAAAGTCATCATCTTTAAGAAGCTCTCGAATCTGAGGACCATTGAAGACTCCCTCTCTTATCTTAGCGTCGATCAGTGAGGGGAATTTTGATGTTAAATACTTGAATCCCTGAGCGGATTTGTCCATAGCTTTTACAAAGTTTTTCATGAGTCCCAGTTTTATGTGTAGTGGTGGTAGCAAAATTTTGTTTGCTTCAATGAGAGGTGGATGTTGAACATTGTTCATCCCAGACTCCAATGATTGACGAGGTGGCCAGTCTCTCCTGATGCAGTGGCAACCTCTTGCACGGCTGTCCTTCACATAGAAAGCAGCAGTACTTGGTGTATCCGCCCTACAAGCCCATCACAAGAGCAACAACCTTTAAGTCACAGAACAACCCTCTTCTATGACTGCTGGAACAATAATGAAGGTCAGTGAGACTGTGAGTGTGGTAAGAAACACACTGCCGCAAGCCTGTTGCAACCTGTTGTGACACGTAGGTATATTGAAAAGTAGAGCTAACAAACAATTTTAACCATGATATTCATTATCATTGACCAAAAATTAGTTGCAAATTGCTACTCTGGTCTCGGAAGCATTTTGGTTGTTGACCAGTGTTCTTTATACCAGTAAACCACTAAACACCTCAAATGATGTTTACCTGGAGAGGGTTTCGGGGGTCAACGCCCCCGCGGCTCGGTCTGAGACCAGGCATCATGGTGGATCAAGGTCTGATCAACCAGGCTGTTACTGCTGGCCTCACACAAACTGACATACGAACCATAGCCCGGTTGGTCAGGTACTGACTTTAGGTGCCTATCCAGTGCCTTCGTGAAGACAGCCAGAGGTCTATTCGTAATCCCCCTTATGTATGCTGGGAGGCAGTTGAGCAGTCTTGGGCCCCGAATACTTACTGTATTGTCTCTCAATGTATTCGTGGCGCCCCTGCTTTTCATCGGGGGAATGTTGCATCTCCTGCCGAGTCTTTTGCTTTCATAGGGAGCGATTTTCGTGTGCAGGTATGGTACCAATCCCTCCAGAACCTTCCAAGTGTATATTATCATGTATCTCTCTCGCCTGCGTTCCAGGGAATACAGATCAAGGACTTTCAACCGTTCCCAGTAATTTAGGTGCCTTATCGTACTTATGTGTGCCATAAAAGTTCATTGTACGCTCTCCAGGTCTGTAAAGTCTCCAGCCTTGAAGGGGGCCGTTAGTGTACAGCAGTATTCCAGCCTAGAGAGAAGAGAATCATCATGGGATTGGTGTCCCAAGTTTTGAAGGTTCTCATTATCCATCCTATCATTTTCCTAGCAGATGAGGTAGATACATTGTTGTGGTCTTTGAAGGCGAGATCCTCTGACATTATCACTCCCAGGTCCTTCACATTTCTTTTTTGCTCTATTGTATAGTTAGAATTTGTCATATACCCTGATACATTAATAATTTCCTCAAGTTTTCCATATCTGAGTAGTTGAAATTTCTCCTCGTTGAACTTCGTATTGTTTTGAGTGGCCCATTTGAAGATTTGGTTGATGTCCGCTTGGAGTCTTGTGGTGTCTTCGATGGAGGTTACTCCATTGTCAATCCGGGTGTCATCTGCAAAGGAAGACACGGAGCTATGGCTTACATCTCTGTCTATGTCAGAAATGAGGATGAGGAATAGAATTTGAGCGAGTACTGTGCCTTGTGGAACAGAGTTTTTCACCGTGGCTGCCTGGGACTTTACTCTGTTTACTATTACTCTTTGTGTTCTATTTGTCAAGAAGTTATAGATCCATCTACCAGCTTTTCCTGTTATTCCTTTATCACGCATTTTGTGTGCTATTACACCATGGTGTAGTTGAAATTTTGGCAGTAAAGATCGAAAACAAAAACCTTGTCATTGTGGTTGTATACAAGCCTCCGGATGCTACTTCCCAACAATTTAAGGAACAAAAATTGACGACTGTCTGGAAAATCTCCCGACTACTGTCCCAAACATCTTGCTGCTGAGTGATTTCAACTTAAGACACCTAAAGTATGTAGCAAATGTTTTAGCAGAGATAACCCCAGGAGGCAGCTCAGACGAAAATTCACACACACATGAGCTATTAAATCTCTGCAACAAATTCGCCATAAACCAGCAAATAATAGAGCCAACAAGACTGGAAAATACACTAGACCTCATTTTCACCAATAATTATGATCTGATACGAAATATAACATTATCAAAGACAATACACTCAGACCACAACATAATAGAGATACAGATATGTATGCGCAGGGCTCCTGACCAGCAAAAAGTGACCAGTTATGAAGGTGCCTTCACCCAATTCAACTTCAATAACAAAAACATACAGTGGGATATAGTCAACAATGCCCTAAATGAAACAAGCTGAAAGGATATCCTAAACAACATGGATCAAAATGAATGGTTCAGAGAACCGACAAGTTGATCAATTAGACACATATGCAACACTTGGGTATCTTTATTGAGGAAACGTTTCGCCACACAGTGGCTTCATCAGTCCATACAAAGGAGAATCGTGAAGATCAGGAGGAGTTTGAGGTAATCAGTACCTCGGCCTTGAGTCGATGTAGTCAGTCCATCAATCTTGAAAAGAATACAGCATATGTGCGAAGGAGAAGCTTATATACCGTAGGCAGAAGAGGTGCAGCAGTCGTAGGTTGTGTCACATTTGTCCAATGTGGAAGTAGGTCGTGCCCAAGGGTTAGGCACGATACCCAAGTGTTGCATATGTGTCTAATTTATCAACTTGTCGGTTCTCTGAACCATTCATTTACATCCTGTCTGACACAGCGACATCTTGGTATCTTAATACAGTGAATTCTTCACTTGCCTAACCCTTGGGCACGACCTACTTCCACATTGGACAAATTTGACACAACCTACGACTGCTGCACCTCTCCTGCCTACGGTATATAAGCTTCTCCTTCGCACATATGCTGTATTCTTTTCAAGATTGATGGACTGACTACATCGACTCAAGGCCGAGGGACTGATTACCTCAAACTCCTCCTGATCTTCACGATTCTTCTTTGTATGGACTGATGAAGCCACTGTGTGGCGAAACGTTTCCTCAATAAAGATACCCAAGTGTTGCATATGTGTCTAATTTATGAACATGGATCAAAACTTTTGCCTAGAAAGAATTAACTCTGTGGCACTTGAGGTATGCTCAAGGCACATTCCTTTAAGAAAAAGGAAGAGAAGATGTAAACTACAAAGAGAGAGACGCTCCCTATAGAGGCGAAGGCGAAGAATCACAGAGCTGCTGAAAGGGGCCAGTATATCTGAAATACGAAGGGAGCCACAGGTCAGAGAAACAACAAATATCGAACTTAAGCTTAAGGAATCATACAGGAGACAAGAAACTCAGGAAGAACTTGAAAAATTGAAGGTAGGGTTGTTTAGTCGGAAGAGTTCGTTGACAGTAGAAATGAATGTACCAGAGTTCGCTGCATTTGCAGGGTGTGCAAACATCATGCAGTACAGCACCTTGAAGGGAGCACCGTCAGGAAGTGGAGAGAGTTGTTGGTTGCTGGCGCCTGTCGTGTGGCCTGCAGAATCTTGGTGGTGTCTGTCTGTAGTTTCGTCATAACAGCATATGTTGGAGAATTTACAGTGGTCTTCTTCAGGTCTTCTTTGATCTTCTTGGATAATATTTCCTTTCGTACAGGACATTTAGCTGCAAGTTTATGGTGATTATTCTTACGGTTAAGGCAAGTAGGAGCAGTAGTGATGGTGTACGACCTATAGTCATGTCCATCATTCCCGCAAGTACGACAGATATTCTTATCCTTCGATGTGGCATTCTTTGATGGTATGGTGGTATGAATAACAGGTCCAACACGGAGAGATGTGTTTAAAGCGTTTAGGCTCGATGTGGCTAGGGCTGATATAGTAGTACGAAATGGCCAGTCCGTCTGATAAAGCTTGGGCAGCCATACCGATGTCAGTAAAGGTGACATTAAGCATGGAGGAGGCGTTTTGTGTCTTCTTGATGGTTTCCACCGAGGCCCTGGCATTCTGGTCCTACATTCTGCCGTGACGATCCTGTCAAGTCGTTTCAAGAACACAGATCGTTTTGCTTTCAAATAAGGACAGTTGCAGATAACAAAGTCATGTTCGTCGAGAGTCTTGATAGCAGTAGGTGTGAGAACTTTTTCGGCCTCTTCGTCATCAGTGCAGCGACTAGGAAGGAGTGACACGATGCCCAAAAACTTGACCTGTAGGCTGCTTTTAAGGGCAGCCGCAAGAGCAAGCTTCGAGGCACCTTTACCACGGAACTCTTGAGTTTGATCTTCACACGATGTAACATCGTGGAAGAGTAGAGAGTCACTTGTAGACTGGTAAAATTCCCCTCCCCAGCGGGGATCGTAGGGAGACTGCAGAGGTGTGTGTTAGAGCGATTGTGTCCTGCCAGAGGCGAGGTCAGCAGTGCAATGAGTTTTTTGAATGAAACTTCAGTATCTTGCTCATTTCTTTGCTGTCATCTGTGTAAGTCCCACTAGATAACCGCTTATACCAGTACACTAGATAACTGCTTATACCAGTACTCTTGATAACTGTTTATACCAGTACACGAGATAACTGCTTATACCAATACACTATATAACTGCTTATACCAGTCCACGAGGTAACTGCTTACACCAGTACACTAGTCAGGTGGCCCGGTGGTCTGGTGTCTTGAGCTCTCGCTTCACACACGGAGGGCCCGGGTTCGATTCCCGGCGGGTGAAAACATTTCGACGTGTTTCCTTACACCTGTTGTCATGTTCACCTAGCAGTAAATAGGTACCTGGGTTGTTAGTCGACTGGTGTGGGTCGCATCCTGGGGGACAAGATTAAGGACCCCGATGAAAATAAGACAGACAGTCCTCGATGACGCACTGACTTTCTTGGGTTATCCTGGGTGGCTAACCCTCCGGGGTTAAAAATCCGAAAAAATCTTATCTTATCTTATCTTAAAATCAAATTTTATCTAAAAAAAACAAAGTTTTGATTTTGCTCCAGGAGTTGTCTACAAATTTTATTAGGGAAGCCTTTTTTTATGAAAAACGTTTGAGGGAGATAAACTATTATATAATAACTACTTACTGTCACACATAACCTACATACTGATACCCTAATCACCATTCTCTGTTCTCTCGTATTTCCAGATAACTAGTCCACGTAAGTTTGGTTTTTGGCACCACCAAAAAGGCACCTTTAAGAGGTTGCCTGATTTTCTTTCGCTCATAACTCGAGAACCCCTCGTCAAATCGGATGCAAATTTTGAAACGCTTGTGTATGGTAACGAGGACTAGATTCTAGGAGCACTTGACATTTGCAGCTTCCATGTGACCAAAGTTATTGAACCCATTCTCAGCACCCTAAAATGACTTCGGATAACTTCCAAAACCTTCAGTGGTGGAACTTCGAAACATCAACAAAGATGGCTCAGAATTCGACTTAAATCTTGATTTAAGTCTTAACTCTAGTATAGCGAACTTCATCTTAACTTCTCCTCCCAAGAAAGTATCACTCATTATTCCTTTGTATCTATAACCAGTATGATCTTACTAGGGATTGGTATAAGGTACGGACTCTGGGAGGGATTGTATAGTCAGAACATCGCCTAAACAGAGGCAAGCATGGAGACAAATTTGACGAAGCCTATCTTTGTAGCCTATGTATGCATATGCATGCATTCTTTGTAACAATTATGGTAGTATTGATATAGTGTTAAAATTTGATGTTGTTTATCATGTAATAGATCTCTCAGTGATTGTGAGGGAAAAGTCCATAGATAGGAGTGATGAAAGTGTGAAGGTATGTAGAGTGATGGTTGAATGGTAGTTGGCTTGTTGAGGTGGGGTGAGTGTCTAGCTGCTGCTATACCCCCCTCCCTTTTCCACCCGGTGAGAGGTGTAATGCTGGGCTCCGGCCACAGGTTGAAATCACTCGACTGACCACGCCCGATCTCACTGTAAGTACTTCACGGCTGCTCGTATCTTCATTATTTTATGTTCAAGAGCTTCACTCTTTAATTTTTTTGGAGCTTCACTCATGTTTAGCAACATTAACTTCTGCTATGTCCTGCCTTGGTTTTTGGTAAAGTTATTTATTACAGTTTCGCCATTTCTTTTAAAGGCCTTATGCCTACTATGTAAATTAATGCTAGAGTGGTAAGTAATTCTTGTGGTTTCTTTCACAGTCCTCTGTTTCCGCACGGATCATCGGATTCAAGGCTGAGTGGGGGGCCGGCGTACTCACCAAGTGAGAAACAGAGTAACACCAATTCTTCACTACACCAGTAGTACCTCAGTTCACACTAGAAACCTCAGGCAACTGTACTTTACCAGGGGACAACTTTCATCTGAGTCCCTGACATCATTTGTGACATTGTGGATGTTGGAAAACTGATGGATTTGTGGAAAACATCGAGGCAACAACAACAATACCACCACGGAGTCTAACATGGATTCATTGCTTCTGTATTAACAAGAACAACACGTGTATATAAGTAGCTTTGGATCAAATATATATATTTTTTGTTTTCATTTTTCATTTTTCTTAAGATAGAATTATTATAATCATATTTACGTATTTATTATTTAAATTTCATTATATTAAAATAAAGTGTTTATTTTTCTTGTTATTATTGTCTTTTTCTATTATACTTTTCCTAAGAAGATTGGCGACAACCTTCACAGTGATTCAAGATCCTACTCATCACCATTGAAACTACCTTTGTAATTGGACCTTCGATTTACAGTCTTCAAAATCACTTAATAAACCTTTATGTTATCTATGCGTCAGCAGTTATCTCGTATTATTTAATTAGAAGTCAAATTCCGGGAGCAGCTTTTGAAAATTGACCACTGTCTAGAAAATCTCCCAACTCCTGCCCCAAACATCTTACTACTTTTTTTTTATATTTTATTTAAAATAACGTCATATATTTCTTGCAGTACAAAGTATCTTTACACAGACATATTTCCAAAGTGAAAAAAAAACATAACACAAACATAAACAAAACCTTCGTCAATGAGAATAATGTGTTCACAACATACATGATATTAAAATAGGAACCAAACCAAATAACACAATTACCAAAATAAAATATACTCACTACATGTGGAAACACTGATCCCAAAATACACAATGATAATCAACATCTCGTACATAATCTAACGCTACCCTTGTTTATACTAAGTCACAATTAAGGGAGATAATATTACACACAGTACTAAAAGATTTGTAAAAGACTATACACCCAAACCAAGCCCACATTGTCACAGGCAACTAACAACAGTTGACCCTAATCTATATAACAATACATAACGAACAATCTCATATAACCTTTAATGCTAATCCGAAATACAAAATATAATGAAATCCACGTATTGAATGGACCCCCAAGGACCTATATAGAAAAAAATATATATTACGAGACCTAAGTCTCCAAAACACTTGCAGAGATATTTTAGTTATCCGCCTATCATTTCATTATCATTGCAGCTCTAACTGTGTCGCCCAGCCATGGCATGCTGGTGGCAGGGGATATCAATGCCCACCTTGAGCTACTGCGCTCGGTCACTCCCACAAATGAGACAGGAAGGCACCTGGCAGCAGTGCTGGAAGATGTTCCCGAGATCGCCCTCCTCAACACAGGAGAGCCGACTCACCACTATGGCAACCGACTGGACGTCACGCTCCTCTCCCGGATGCTACTTCCAGGAGCCAGTTGGGAAATCCACCCTCTTCTCACCAGCGACCATTTTGCAATCGTCACCACTCTGTCGCTCTCAAGGCACCCTCCGTACTCCCCACCTCCACGGTGGAACACTAAGAAGGCTGATGGCAGTGCTTCCAGGACGTCATCCAGCAGTGGTGGGAGGAGACTGATCTCTCTGACGACCCAGATGAGGCTACCCAGAGCCTCCAAGCAGCTTTCTCTCGAGCAGCCGAGGCGGCAATACCACTCACAAGGGTCGGGGGAACGCCCAAGCGTGATTGGTGGTTCTATGACGAGGCAGTCAAAGAACAAAACCACCGCGTCAATCGTGCCCATAGGTTACATCGACGCAACCCCACGGCTGGGTCCCTCAGGCTTCTGCGAGAGGTGGTGTGGCACGCACGCCACATCTCCCACAGGACACGTCTGGCAAAGTGGTTTGAGTGGTGTGCTTCCTTCAGCCACTACTCTACCCTGTCTGAGATCTGGAAGAAGATCAGCATAGCTACGGGAAAGCGTAGAGGCGCTGTGCGTGCTCACCATGACACGGCTGGGAAGGCAGAGAGGCCGGTGGTACTCTTCACATCCAGGGCAGCCACAGCCCGCCTACCCCAGGACATCCAGGACCTCCAGGCCACCCTCCTCCCTGGTAGGACTGCCAGGATTCTAGAGGCATCCCAGGCACAAGACGACACCGACGTCGAGTTCACCGGTCGGGAGCTGCAAGCGGCCTTCAAGACTTCACGGGACACGGCCCCCGGGCAGGACGGAATCACCTACAGTATGATCTCAAAGGCAGGCCCTCACGGGCATGACGCCCTCCTGGAAGTCATCAACCGTACCTGGAGGGTCGGGCGACTCCCCACCGCATGGAAGGAAGCCAACATCCTGCCGATCCCCAAGCCCAGGGATCCAGGCAACATGCGGCCCATTTCCCTCACCAGCTGCCTATCCAAGGTTGCAGAGAGGATGGTGTTGGAGCGCCTAAGATGGAAGCTTGGTCCGGAGCACCAACACATCTACGGCTTCACAAGGGGAGTGGGCACCTCTGAGAGCGTCACCACCCTCATGGCCAGCATTGAGTCTGACAAGAGGCCGAAGATTGTTATCTTTCTCGACCTTGAGAAGGCCTTTGAGCTGGCCAGTGCGCCGGCCATCCTCGACCTACTGGCGCGCAGAGGAGTGAGGGGCAAGCTGCTCGCCTGGGTCGGCTCATACCTACAGGGCCAGCAGGCGCGGATATGCTTCCAGGGGCAGGCTTCTGCCCTCAGGGCCTTGGAAAATGGCACGCAGGGCGGAGTCCTCAGCCCAACTCTCTTCAACGTGCTGATGCATGAGCTGGTGCAGCTGACGTTCTCAGCAGGCACCCGACTGCTCAGCTATGCTGATGACCTGGCACTCATTGTCATCGGGAAGCCCAGACTGTTGCGCAAAGCCCAACGCGACCTCAACCTGCTAGCTACCACCTGCCTTCGCCTCGGCCTCAAGATCTCGGCGGACAAGTCCAATGCCATGATCTTTCGTGCAAAGGTGCCTGATACCAGGCTGAAGATTTCAGACATCAACCTGGACTGGGTCAACAGTTACCAGTATCTGGGTATATGGATTGACAGCCGACTCTCCTTCCGCAAGCAGGCAGAGTATGTCAGGGAGCGTGCCATGCAACGTGTCACGGCCATGCGTGCCATGGCCAATCCTCGGACTGGTGCCAGCCACGATATTCTCCGGATGTTCTACGTGCAGGCGGTGCGCTCGCTAGTCGACTATGGTGCAATCACCTTGGCCCATGCTCATCCCTCATGCCTCAAGCGCCTCAGCGTTGTACAAAATGCTGCAGCTCGGGTCATGCTGGGGGCCCCGGGCTGGACCAACACAGTAACTCTGAACAGAGAGGCCCAACTGCAGCCCCTAAGTGACAGGATCGCCCTCGTTGCTGCCAGGAGGTTGGCCAAATTTGTCCAGCTACTGGGCGGTGAGCGCCTGCTGAGAGACCTCCTTGACCGTCAGCGAGGCGACTTCGCAGGAGGCCGTGTCCGACTATGGTTGTGGTCGTCTGCGGAAGTGACAAAGGAGCTCCTGCCCATGCTGCTCCTCGAGGACAAGGGATGCGACCGGCCAATCGATGGGTACACCGTGCCACCGCCATGGGCACTGGAACCTGTCGTAATTTACCTTGCAAACCTGCCAGCCAGCAAGCGTCACTGTCCACAGCGCGTGCTGCAGCGGTGGGCAGCTGCAAGCATTGCTGCAGCGGAGCATCCCGGGTGTGCAGTGTACTACACTGATGGATCAAGAGACCCCGAGGCCGGCCGCACGGGTTCCGGGATACATCACTCCTCCCTAACGGCCGGCTGGCACCTCCCAGACCACTGCAGCATCCTACAGGCAGAACTCCACGCCATCCAGAGGGCCATCCAACATGCGCTCCTGGAACACCACCAACCTCCAGTCATCCACGTCGACTCCAGGGCGGCGATACAGGCCATCATGCATAGGGAGCCCAAGGATAACATCCGGCTCCTCACCGCTATCAGAAGAGACCTACACTCACTTGACGAGCAGGGCTGGCAAGCAACAATCAATTGGATACCAAGCCACATCGACCTTGCTGGGAATGATGCGGCGGATGGGGCGGCTAAGTCTGCCACACTTGCGGCCCAACCTGCGACTACAATTGCCATTAGCCGCAGGCAGGTGCTTCGGCAGCCAGACGCCAACTACCAGCACCGGGAGTATCTCGGAGCCGGCACTGGTATGACAGAGCGACACGTAGGGAGCCCCCACCAAACATGAGGAAACTGAACAGGGAGCTGCAAGTCAGCATCCACCGCCTGCGCCTCGGCTACCCTACTGCAAAGCGCCTCATCGAACGCATGAGTGAGGAGCTTTGCTGCCACTGCGACCGGATGGTTCACTACATGCTTGACTGTCCTGCGACGACGTCCATCCGCCGCAGGCACTTCCCGATGGCACCTGGGGATCTGACCTGCGAGGACAAAGCAGCCCGGTTGGTTTACCTGGCCACCCATGACTTGGAGACACTGCTCCCAGTCCTAGCCACTCACCCGCCCCCTCGATGACGACGCCGTAGAACCCCGACGACGACCAAAACTACCCACTACAGCTATTCTATCTCTCACTTCCTTCTTTCTTATCCCCCCATCCTTCTTCTTCCTATGTAGGTAGAACCACAGCCTGATGCCTAGCTTCCACCCATGTCAAGACACGTCTGCTGGGACTACAAGAGTCCGAAGTACCAAGATCTGCTGATGAAGATGCGACGTCAGAAGACACTCCCCACCATGGGGAGCCACAGCAAGAGAAAAGAAGAAGTCAACCCCCACCCAGGGGCCCCCAAGAAAGAAGACAGAAGAAAGAAGAAGATGACCGACACCCTCTACCCAGGGGGCCAATGCCGGGTCACCATTTGGAGAAGACCCGGGCCGGATGTACCGGCGAACATACAACAACAACAACAATTGCATTATTACACTGATCAATATAATATTTCAATATGAGTGTCCACAAACGTCAAAAATATAATACACATGCAACATAATTTATCTTTTTTTTTTTTTTTAGTGAATTCAATTATACATACCGACATATAACAATGATTTTACACAATGATTACTTATTAATTCCACCTAATACATACAATCCTAGGCCTTTTTTCTAAATCAGACACTTAGGATAAAGAATGAACATGTTTTACATCATCATTATTTGCTCGATTAAACCCTCTGGTACAATACACAAAACCAGAGCAAAACAATGAAATGGTAAGGGCAAACTCCCAAGAATTCACAGAAAAGGAAATTAATACACCTACAGGACCTCATGAAAAGTCCAAATAAAACATTCAGTACCTGATCATACATCATCCTGGAGGATTATATAATGAAAATATAACAACTCAATTGGAGTAAGACATACATATGACATGACATATATACCTTATCGTACGACCACATAACAGACAAATACCAATATAATTACACCCTTTAAAAACAATAACCATGCAACACGATTTTTAAACACTTCCTCAGGCCAACACAAAATTTTAAGACAAGACAGTGCCATTGTATCTTCGATTTTCCAATATGTTTAAAACCACTGCTCTAACAGATCCTGTCCCGAGCACACAGCGAGACAAGCCCCCACCACCTTTTCCCTAACTCAAAACCCCTAAGTAACCCCTCCACCCTCATCTGTGTCATGAGTAGGAAAAACACACTCTATCATACCAAACTAAAATGAAGAAAACCTCAGCCCTAGCCCTACCCACCTTTAGCTCCGAGCCCCCTTTCATGCAACTCACATACATACCTAAACGACTTACACTCCTTCCACACCGCCCCCCCCCCTGTTGAGACCAACCCCTCCTATCCAGCACCCCCACCACCCCTCAATAATATTCCCATCGTTAATTGCCTATACCACGCTGGAAAAGCCCGTTCCCATGCTCGACCATACAAAACTCGTTTCCTACATACAGTTCTATAGAACCTGGCTGCTAACGCCCTGACACGTACTTCTCCCTGACCTCCCTCATGCCCCATGACACAAAAATATAATCCAGTGCCAAGTACATTAAGGCCCTACGTACATCCTCTGGCAACCCCAACATCTAAACTAAGGATCCTCAAACTTGACAACCCCTATCCCCTTCCAACCTTCTTATAATTCCCCAAACCATTCCCTTACCCTCACCAACTCTTCACAAAAATAAACTGTGTGATAAGCCGTCTCTAGCATACCACAACTATTACAACTACCATTTCCTACCAACCCATCACGAAAAGTTGTGCCCTCAATGCAAGTATGCCATGTAAAAACCGGTAACCCGTTTCCCGACCCTAGAAGGCAATTTCAGTTCTTGAGCAGTACCAAATACTTCTCCAATCATTCAAGGGGTACGTCTCAACACCTTGCAGTATCCTACTACAACTCTCTACCCTGTCTAACATCTTACTACTAGGAGATTTCAACTTGAGACACCTAATAATACTAATAATAATAATACTTTATTTAGACATTGTACAATTATATATGGTAGATATAGTTATACATAGTAATTACATAGTTATTACTTAGTTATTAATGAGATGTACATGCCAAAAGCCCAATATGCTGTGCATTGCGGGCATAAATGGAGGAGTTTTACAAACAATGCTTTTGGGAAGGAG
>WNWK01029647.1:0-15000 GCA_009830355.1 Cherax destructor
GTCAAGGAAGTGCCCCCAGGCACAACAGTGCCCACAGCCAGAAGGATGAATATTATAGCAATAGAAAAATCCCATAAGCTATTACAGGCTATTCCAATATCAATGCTTGTGGGATTTTCTGATGCTATAATATTCATCCTTCTGGCTGTAGGCAATATTGTGCCTGGGGCACTTCCTGACCTCTCTCTCCTACCTCACTCATTCTACTCCCCGTGGTTGTTTTGCATATATATATATATCAATATCAATGCTTGTGGGATTTTTCTGATGCTATAATATTCATCCTTCTGGCTGTGGGCAATATTGTGCCTGGGGGCACTTCCTGTACCCTCCTCTCTCCCTACCTCACTCATTCTACTCCCCGTGGTTGTTTGCATATATATATATATATATATATATATATATATATATATATATATTATATATATATATAAGTAGTGTACATTTCTTCTGTAGAACGCAAAATGGCGGCGGTCCCCCCACCCCCACTTCCGGTCACCCCCACGTCCGGTCGGCTTACCCCCACTTCCGGTCGCCCCCACGCCCCCCAATCCCCCACAATTTTTTTTTTTTTCGCTTAGGCATTGCTGTCTTGGTTTAAGGTTGCTGCTTACCATCACCCCAAGTCCTTCTCGCAATCTGTATGGCTAAGTTCTACGTTATTTAACTTATAAGTGCTTGGGTTATGGACACTCCGAGCTTTAGAACTTTGCATTTATCTACATTGAACTGCATCTGCCATTTTTCTGACCAGGAATTGAGTTTGTCTAAATCCTCCTGTAGTTCACTGACATCTACGTCTGAATCGATTATCCTACCTATCTTCGTGTCATCAGCGAATTTGCTCATATCACTAGAAATTCCCTCGTCAAGGTCATTTATATATATTATAAACAACAATGGGCCCAAAACCGATCCCTGAGGAACGCCACTTGTTACAGATCCCCACTCCGATTTAACCCCATTTATGCACACCCTCTGCTTCCTATTGGTGAGCCATGACTCGATCCATGACAACACTTTTCCCCCAATGCCATGAGCAGCCACTTTCTTTAACAGTCTCTGATGTGGTACTCTATCAAAAGCCTTACTAAAATCCAAATAAACGATATCGAATTCTTTATCATTATCAACTGCCTCAAAAGCCTTACTGAAAAAGTTAATAAATTAGTTAGGCAGGAACGGCCCCTGATGAATCCATGCTGAGTATCATTAATCAAATTATGCCTATCGAGATGGCTTCTTATGTTATCAGCTATAATCGACTCTAGTAATTTGCCTACAATTGATGTTAGACTTATTGGGCGGTAATTTGATGGTAACGACTTGTCCCCTGCTTTAAAAATAGGAATTACATTAGCCATCTTCCAGTATCCGGCACTACACCTGTTTGAAGAGATAGGTTAAAAATGTTAGTTAAGGGTTCACAGAGTTCTATTTTGCATTCCTTAAGAACCCTTGAAAAAAGCTCATCAGGGCCTGGCGATTTATTTTGCTTCAAACGGTCTATCTGTTTGATAACCTTTTCGCTAGTGACTGTGATACTACATAATTTATCTTCTTCAGGCCCACTAAAATACCTAATTCTTGGGATATTATTAGTGTCTTCCTGAGTGAAAACCGAGAGAAAATAATTATTAAAAATAGAGCACATTTCATTCTCTTTGTCAGTAAGATACCCATAATTATTTTTAAGGGGACCTATCTTATCTATAACTTTTGTTCTATACACCTGGAAAAAACTTTTGGGTTAGTTTTCGAATCCCTAGCAACTTTAATTTCGTAGTCCCGTTTAGCTTTTCTTATCCCCTTTTAACGTCCCTCTTAATGTCAATATACTGACTCATAAGATGACCCTCACCTCTTTTGATACGCCTATAAATTCCTTTCTTCTGCCCTAAAAGATATTTGAGCCTATTATTCATCCATTTTGGGTCATTTCTATTCGATCTAATTTCTTTATATGGGATAAATGTTATTTGGGCAGCATGTATAGTGTTCAGAAAACTGTCATATTGATAGCTCTCTTCATTACCCCAGTCCACAGATGATAAGTGTTCTCTAAGTCCATTGTAATCTGCTAAGCGAAAATCTGGGACCGTTACTGAGTTATTCGTACTATGAAACTTCCATTCAATGCCAAAGGTAATTGATTTGTGGTCGCTTGCGCCGAGTTCCTCTGTAATTTCTAAATTATTAACAAGGGTTTCCTTGTTTGCCAGAACTAAGTCAAGCAGGTTATTTCCCCTTGTAGGTTCTGTCACAAACTGCTTCAAAAAACAATCTTGAACTACTTCTAAGAAGTCGTTAGATTCTAAATTCCCAGTCAAAAAATTCCAATCAATTTGACTAAAGTTGAAGTCACCCAGAATAACTACGTTATCGTGCATTGTGGCCTTAACAATTTCCTCCCATAGTAGTCTCCCTTGGTCCCTATCTAAGTTTGGGGGACGGTATATCACACCTAAAATCAATTTTTCATGCCCCTCTGAAAATTCTATCCAGACAATATTTTGATATCACCTGTTTACTGTGATCTTTTTGCATATATATATATATATATATATATATATATATATATATATATATATATATATATATATATATATATATATATATATATATATATATATATATATATATATATATATATATTATGAAAATATCCAAATCAAGTGATACAGGATGCAAAACAACAACGGGGGAGTAGAATGATAGCTCTAGGCCTTTCGTGTTGCAATCAACACATCAACAGGAGCTTGCAAAATTGCAGAAAGAGGAGGATGTCCAAGCAAGTACGTTCCCAGAGGACCATCTTCACTGGAGTGAGTGAGTGAGGGAGGGAGAGGAGGGTACAGGAAGTGCCCCAGGAACAACAGTGCCCACAGCCGAAGGATGAATATTATAGCAATAGAAAATCCCATAAGCTATTACAGGCTATTCCAATATCAATGCTTGTGGGATTTTCTGATGCTATAATATTCATCCTTCTGGCTGTGGGAATGTGCCTGGGGGCACTCCTGACCCCTCTCTCCTACCTCACTCATTCTACTCCCCGTGGTTGTTTTGCATAATATATATATATCAATATCAATGCTTGTGGGATTTTTCTGATGCTATAATATTCATCCTTCTGGCTGTGGGCAATATTGTGCCTGGGGGCACTTCCTGTACCCTCCTCTCTCCCTACCTCACTCATTCTACTCCCCCCGTGGTTGTTTTGCATATATATATATATATATATATATATATATATATATATATATATATATATATATATATATATATATATATATATAAGTAGTGTACATTTCTTCTGTAGAACGCAAAATGGCGGCGGTCCCCCACCCCCACTTCCGGTCACCCCCACGTCCGGTCGGCTTACCCCCCACTTCCGGTCGCCCCCACGCCCCCCAATCCCCCCAATTTTTTTTTTTTTTTCGCGCCCACCCGCCCGCGCCCCCGCCGCGCCCCTTGCCCGCGCTCGGCCCCAAGCCCTTCTGCAGCGCCTTCTGCTGCGGATCGCCCCCGCTTCTCGATCTTTTTTCGATTTTTTTTTTTTTTTTTTTCATCCTGAGCAGGTCCGCACCCCTCACCCCCCTCACACCCCCTGAGACCCTCATCCCTGAGCGATCTCCTTCCTCGAGCTCGAGCCCCAGCCCCGCCGCGCCCGCCCGCCCCGCGCCCTTCCGCGTCGAGCCGCCCCGAGCTGCCTTCTGCAGCGCCTTCTGCGGATCGCCCCCGCTCCTCGATTTTTTCGAATTTTCCTACTTTTTCCAAAATTTCGAATTTTAGAGGGATTTCAATTCCTCAGATCAAGATTTACATCGATTTTCATGAATAATACAAAATTTCCTTGGATCAAGTTCCTTATGGGGTAGAAATTTTCTCGATTTCAATAAAAAGAACGAAAAGACTCATTTTTACTAATTCATCAGAAAAGACACCCTATGGGGCCTCTTTTTAGGTTAAACAAGCTAAAATTATGTTAAAAGAATTTATTGTAGGTTAACACTAATACACATTTTTTCATCATTTATTTATTAATACATATACATTATCGGTTAACAGAGTAAAAGATACATTTATTTATTAATACATATATAAATATAAAAGATACAATTTTCCATGTTTTCAGGTAATATGGTAACCCCTATGGGGTAAGGTAAAAAAATTCGATTTCAATAAAAGAACGAAAGATAGGCTGACAAGCCTCTCTTTTTTAATCTTTACTGTACATATTTCACCTTTTACGTTACTTATAGACTTACAAGTGAATACTCACACTCCTTAACTGAACCTCCTTTGCATCTCACTCTCCCCCTTCACCTCACTCACTCACACATGGATACTTAACCCAGGATAACACAAATTTTCAACACTTTGCTCTGCATACACTTTCATTTTATTAATTATTCACACAATTTTTCACTCATATCCCACAAAGTCACAAATTCACTATTCTACCATGTACAAACCACCTCACACTCCTTAACCAGGATAACAAATTTTCAGATGTTTTAATATCCATGTACAAGTCTCAACACCTCCCCAGCACCTCACTCTTCCTTTCATATCTCTTCCCTTCACCTCACCTCACCTCACTCACTCACACACACACACACACAATCCAACGATACTTAACCCATTTCTAAATTCGATATAAGATCTATCACTCATTGAATAACATTTTTAATATTTCATTATAAGAATCTTCTTCACAGCATATATTTTCCCTCATGTGATTAACTAAATACAACTCTTTCTAATCAGGTTTACTATTAAATCATGTTTTTAGTAAAAGAGTTGTCATGAAACACTTTTCGGCAACTCTACCTGCACTACACCTGGGGTCACCGTGACCTCATCACTGGGTCGCCAACAGGATTGAGCAGGTATCTCATACGTATCACACCATGTTTCACATTACAAACTCTATTCAACAATTTTTCACTTCTATATTTTCTTTTAAATTATTCACAATACCTTTAATTTCATTAAAATTTACGCTCACACACACACACACACACACACACACACCCCATCTCCCACCCATCACAGGCTCACCCCAGCGCCTGAGGCCATGACCTCACCTTCTCTCTCTCTCTACCTCATCACACACACACACACACACACACACACACACACACACACACCACCCATTACCCCATCACTCATCTCAATTTTTTCCAGTTTTACTAATTCATCCAAAAAGCCACATCCGCCTCCATAGAACATACACACATTTTATACTCAATATAACCAATAAATGCATTGGAACACCTCCAAAACACTCTTATACATCATTTGAAAACCCCCAAAACACCATTGAACACCACCAAAACGCCATTGAATGCACCCAAAACACTATTGAACACCACCAAAACACCATCAAACTTTCCCTCAAAACACTATAACCAACTTTTTAAGATGACAAAACCATTATCTAAGTACACTCATCTCAATATTTTTCCTCGTTTTACTAATTCATCCAAAAAAGATCATTAGGACAAAGATCGCTAAAACTATGAATACTTTTTACTAATGTAACACTTCCAAACAACATTAGAACATTTCCAAATTACATTAGAAAATTCCCAGGTTACTTTGAACACATCCAATACATTATTAGAACACTCCCAGATTACTTTGAGCACATCCAAAACAATATTAGAACACCCTCAGATTACTTCCAAACAATATTAGATCTCCATCAAAAACACTCTTATACCTCATTTGAACACCACCAAATCACTCTTGTACATCATATGAACACCTTCAAAAACACTATCAAACACCTCAAATAACATTTAACCTAACCTAACTTTAACTTCAAAACACTCTAAAACATGACACACCACCAACCAACTAAGACATATCATATTCCCATTTTTACAAAAATCTCCTCAAATCACTCAAAATCACCATTGAATACTTCCAAGACATCATCAAACTTTCCCTCATAACATTCCCTCAAAACACTCCAACCAAGATCACTACTTACCTCCAACTCGGATAAAACACCAAAAAAATACATGAACATAATCCTATCGCAAAAAACACAAAACACACTTTCAAAAAAAACACAACGCCTTGACCACCAAAACACTCTTATACATCATTTGATTACTCCCAAAACACCATTTGAATACCCCCGAAACAATATATAACATTTAACCTATCCTAACCTAACAACATCTAACCTAACCAAAAAAAATAGCATCTAATCTAACAACTTAACCTTCAAAAACACTATCTAACACCACAAATAACATTTAACTTAACCTAACCTAACAACATCTAACCTAACAAAAAAAAATAGCATCTAATCTAACAACTTAACCTTCAAAAACACTATCAAACACCACAAATAACATTTATCCTAACCTAACTTATCCTTCAAATCACTCGTTCACCATTTGAACACCTTCAACTAACACAGACATACACCCTCCAACTAAGTCATGGAACATTATCAAAAAAACTAAGTCACATTCAACTAACACCTGAGACATCAACAAAACCTATACAAGACATAGTCACCAATCTTATACCTGACATGAGCCATATCCAACATCTAAGACAAATAAAAAAATCTAACTCATATACACAATATAATATATAACTGCAAATTACCATGTCACGATCACCACCAACTATAACATATCATGTACCCAAAAAAATCTAAGAAACACCAAAACTAAGACATACACTTCCAACCATATCATGACATGAACACACAACCAACTTATACACGACCTAATCACAACAAAACTTAAGACATGAAACATATACACAAAATAAGGCATAAACAGAAATATTCTAAGATCCACCAACTAAGACATAATATGAACCCACAAACAAATTTAAACCATCAGTCAGGTCAAAAAATCTAAGACACAGACACCACCAACTAAGATATATACACAAAATAAGACATAGGCACAAAAACACCATAATCACATGATAACCATAAAATCTAGGACATATTAAAAAAATCTAAGAGATGCACACAAAAATAAGATAGACACCACCAACTAATATGCGACATAAACACAAAATTTTAAAACATGTAACATTAAAAATCTATGACATAATAAAATATTCTATGATATATAAACAAAATAAGACATGATCACTATAACATGCACCCCAAACTTATACACGTCATGATCACAAACAAATTTAAGACATGAGTCATACATAGTACACTATCTACCAAAAATAGAAAACTATCACTTGATCGCATAAAAAATTGACTTACAATCACTTAAGTCATATGAAAACATAAACATAAGTCATATGATGACAAAATTTTACACAAATTTCATGAGTATTACACCAAGATCACTAGCTCATGTACACTTATAACATGAGAGCCACAATCTATAAACACTACTCATTCACCATCCTAACCACTAAATCTGCGCACGAACACTTAAGACATACAACAACTAAAAAAAAAATATTAACACAACTTTACCCACCAAAGATAAGTTATAACCTCCATAACACAAAACTGATTTACACTTTTCTCAAACTGAATATTCATACCACATTTTTCATTTATCATCTATGTACATATCACATTTTCATCCACATCTTCCCTAAACCATCCTTCCTGGAATATTATAAAAAAATAAGACACCTTCAACTATCACCTGAGTCATTTTCAAAACTAACACAGACATACACCCTCCAACTAAGTCATGCTCAAAACCACTAAAATCGCTAAAACTATGAATACTTTTTACTATTGGAACACTTCCAAACAATATTGGAACATTTCCAAATTACATTAGAACACTCCCAAATTACTTTGAACACATCCAAACAAATATTAGAAAACTCCCAAATAACATTTGACATATTCTAACTCACCTGCCAAATTACATTCTCAATCACATTTACACACATTTCATTAACTGAAATTACATCTCACTCATCAAACTACACACTCACCCCAAAACCACTAACCTACAACTAAGCCATGAGACATAAGCAAAAACTAAGACATATTCAAAAATCTAAGAAATGAACACAAAATAAGACATATCACGAACACTATAATATACCCAAAAATTTAAGTCATTTACACAAAATACGATAAAAGCACAAAAAAAATACCACGACACAATTCACCACCAACCAACTATAACATATCATCACACCAAAAATATAAGAACCACAAGCTACAACATATCATCACACCCAAAAAATATAGGATCCACCAAACTATATTATATCATTACATCCAAAAAATATAAAAAACACCAAGACAGATGAACACATACAACTAAGACATGAGACATTACCAAAACTAACACGAACCTCCATCTATTCCATATCATGTACGCCAAATCTAAGACATACACCTACAACTAAGGCGTGAGACATAACCAAAATTCTAAAACATATTCACAAAAAATACCAGGGCACGATCACCATCAACTATAACATATCATGTACCCAAAAAAAAAAAAAAAAAAAGACTTACACTTCCAACTATGACATGACATGTACACACAACCAACTTATACATGACCTAATCACAACATATACACAAAATAAGACATAAGCACAAATATTCTAAGATCCACCAACTAAGACATAATATGAACCCACAAACAAATTTAAACCATCAGTCAGGTCAAAAATCTAAGACACAGACACCACCAACTAAGACATATACGCAAAATAAGACATAGGCACAAAAACACCATAATCACAACATATTTAAGACATAAGACATGATATACATAAAATCTAAGACATAATAAAAAAAAATCTAAGAGATCTACACAAAAATAAGATAGACACCACCAACTAATACGCGACATAATCACAAAAATTTAAGACATGTAACGTATTAAAAATCTATGACATAATAAAATATTCTATTATATAAACAAAATAAGACATATGCAAAAAAATACGTTAACATGATCACTATAACATGCACCCCAACTTACCATGTCATGATCACAACAACAAATTTAAGACATGAATCATACATAGTACACTATCTAACGAAAATAGAAAACTAACACTTGATCACATAAAAAAATTGACTTACAATCACTTAAGGCATATGAAATCATAAACATAAGACATATGAAGACAAAATTTCACACAAATTTCATGAATATTACACCAGGATCACTAAGTCATGTACACTTATACCATGTGAACCACAATCTATAAACACTAACCACCCACCATCATATTCGTACCACATTTAGTTTATCATCTATGTACATATCACATTTAATCACCCAAAATCTTTTCCCTAAACCTTCCTTCCTATACTCATCCTCATATTACCGCCTAGGGATTTTTTTAATTCGACGACTCATCATGACGTTAGGAGACAGAGTAACCATCACCACTCTTATCACCACCTACACTCTGGTTCTTAACGTCATGTTGGGTCGTCGGATTAAAAAATCCTAGGCAATTGGGATATATGGAAGGATGGTTAGGAAAAGATTTTGGTGATAAGTGATAATAGATGATAAATAAATGGGGCATTAGTTGGTGTGAGGGTTCACATGTATAATGTACATGACAGTGATCCTGGTGTAATATTCATGAAATTGTGTGAAATTGTCTTCATATGTCTTATGTTATGATTTCATATGCTTAAGTGTTGTAAGTCAATTTTATTGTGATCAGGTTATTTTCATTTTCGTTAGATAGTGTACTATGTATGATTCATGTCTTAAATTGTTGTTTATCATGACTATAAGTTTGGGGTGCATTTAGTGATCATGTTAACGTATTTTTGCATATGTCTTATTTGTTTATATAATAGAATATTTTATTATGTCATAGATTTTTAATACGTTACTGTTAAATTTGTATTATGTGCGTAGTGGTGTGTTATTTATTTTTGTGTAGATCTCTTAGATTTTTTATATGTCTTAGATTTATGTATATCATGTCTTATGTCTTAATATGTTGTGATATTGTTTTCATTCATATGTCTTATTGTGACTGTGTAGTTTTGACATTGTTTAAATTTGTTTGTTCATATTTGCTTAGTTGGTGGATCTTAAATATTTGTGCTTGTCTTTTGTTATATTGTGATTAGTCATGTATAGTTGTTTTATGTCATGTCATAGTTGGAAGTTATGTCTTAGTTTTAGTGATTCTTAGATTTCTTAGATTTTTTTTTTTTTTTTTTTTTTTTTTGGGTACATGATATGTTAGAGTTGATGGTGATCGTGCCCTGGTATTTTTGTGAATATGTTTTAGAATTTTGTTATGTCTCACGCCTTAGTTGTAGGTGTATGTCTTAGATTTGGCGTACATGATATGGAATAGATGGAGGTTCGTGTTAGTTTTGGTAATGTCTCATGTCTTAGTTGTATGTGTTCATCTGTCTTGGTGTTTTTTATATTTTTTGGATGTAATGATATAATATAGTTTGGTGGATCCTATATTTTTGGGTGTGATGATATGTTGTAGCTTGTGGTTCTTATATTTTGGTGTGATGATATGTTATAGTTGGTTGGTGGTGAATTGTGTCGTGGTATTTTTGTGCTTTTATCGTATTTTGTGTAAATGACTTAAATTTTTGGGAATATTATAGTGTTCGTGATATGTCTTATTTTGTGTTCATTTCTTAGATTTTTGAATATGTCTTAGTTTTTGCTTATGTCTCATGGCTTAGTTGTAGGTTAGTGGTTTTGGGGTGAGTGTGTAGTTTGATGAGTGAGATGTAATTTCAGTTAATGAAATGTGTAAATGTGATTGAGAATGTAATTTGGCGGTGAGTTAGATATGTCAAATGTTATTTGGGAGTTTTCTAATATTTGTTTGGATGTGTTCAAAGTAATTTGGGAGTGTTCTAATGTAATTTGGAAATGTTCCAATATTGTTTGGAAGTGTTCCAATAGTAAAAAATATTCATAGTTTTAGCGATTTTAGTGGTTTTGAGCATGACTTAGTTGGAGGGTGTATGTCTGTGTTAGTTTTGAAAATGACTCAGGTGATAGTTGAAGGTGTCTTAGTTTTTATAATATTCCAGGAAGGATGGTTTAGGGAAGATGTGGATGAAAATGTGATATGTACATAGATGATAAATGAAAAAAGTGGTATGAATATTCAGTTTGGAAAGTGTAAATCAGTTTTGTGTTATGGAGGTTATAACTTATCTTTGGTGGGTAAAGTTGTGTTAATATTTTTTTAGTTGTTGTATGTCTTAAGTGTCGTGCGCAGATTTAGTGGTTAGGATGGTGAATGAGTAGTGTTTATAGATTGGGCTCTCATGTTATAAGTGTACATGAGCTAGTGATCTTGGTGTAATACTCATGAAATTTGTGTAAAATTTTGTCATCATATGACTTATGTTTATGTTTTCATATGACTTAAGTGATTGTAAGTCAATTTTTATGCGATCAAGTGATAGTTTTCTATTTTTGGTAGATAGTGTACTATGTATGACTCATGTCTTAAATTTGTTTGTGATCATGACGTGTATAAGTTTGGGGTGCATGTTATAGTGATCATGTCTTATTTGTTATATATCATAGAATATTTTATTATGTCATAGATTTTTAATGTTACATGTTTTAAAATTTTGTGTTTATGTCCATATTAGTTGGTGGTGTCTATCTTATTTTTGTGTGCATCTCTTAGATTTTTAATATGTCCTAGATTTTATGGTTATCATGTGATTATGGTGTTTTTGTGCCTATGTCTTTTTTTGTGTATATATCTTAGTTAGGGGTTCTTGTCTTAGATTTTTGCCCTGACTGATGGTTTAAATTTGTTTGTGGGTTCATATTATGTCTTAGTTGGTGGATCTTAGAATATTTCTGTTTATGCTTATTTTGTGTATATGTTTCATGTCTTAAGTTTTGTTGTTGATTAGGTCGTGTATAAGTTGGTTGTGTGTTCATGTCATGATATGGTTGGAAGTGTATGTCTTAGTTTTGGTGTTTCTTAGATTTTTGGGTACATGATATGTTATAGTTGGTGGTGATCGTGACATGGTAATTTCGTTATATATTATATTTGTATATGGTTAGATTTTTTATTTTTCTTAGATGTTGGATATGGCTCATGTCAGGTATAAAATTGGTGACTTGTCTTGTATAGGTTTTGTTGATGTCTCAGGTGTTGGTTGAATGTGACTTAGTTTTTGATATGTTCCATGACAGTTGGAGGGTGTATGTCTGTGTTAGTTGAAGGTGTTCAAATGGTGAACAGTGATTTGAAGGATAAGTTGGGTTGGATAAATGTTATTTGTGGTGTTTGATAGTGTTTTTTAAGGTTAAGTTGTTAAAATTAGTGCTATTTTTGTTAGGTTAGATGTTGTTAGGTTGGGTTAGGTTAAATGTTATTTGTGGTGTTAGATATTTTGAAGGTTAAGTTGTTAGATTAGATGCTTTTTTTTTGGTTAGGATTAGATGTTGTTAAAGGTTAGGATAGGTTAAATGTTATATATTGTTTCAGGGTATTCAAATGGTGTTTTGGGAGTAATCAAATGATGTATAAAGTGTTTTGGTGGTCAAGGCGTTTGTTTTTTTGAAAGTGTGTTTTGTGTTTTTGCGATAGATTATGTTCATGTATTTTTGGTGTTTTATCCGAGTTGGAGGTAAGTAGTGATCTTGGTTGGAGTGTTTTGAGGAATGTTATGAGGAAAGTTTGATGATGTCTTGGAAGTATTCAATGGTGATTTTGATTTTGAGAGATTTTGTAAAAATGGGAATATGATATGTCTTAGTTGGTTGGTGGTGTGTCTGTTTTAGAGTGTTTGAGTTAAAGTTAGGTTGGGTTAAATGTTATTTGAGTGTTTGATAGTGTTTTGAAGTGTTCATATGATGTACAAAGTGATTTGGTGGTAAGATGATATAAAGTGTTTTGATGGAGATCTAATATTGTTTGGAAGTAATCTGAGGGTGTTCTAATATTGTTTTGAATGTGCTCAAAATAATCTGGGAGTGTTCAATAATGTATTGGATGTGTTCAAAGTAACCTGGGAATTTTCTAATGTAATTTGGAAATGTTCTAATGTTGTTGGAAGTGTTACATTAGTAAAAGTATTCATAGTTTTAGCGATCTTTGTCCTAAGTCTTTTTGGATGAATTAAAAACGAGGAAAAATATTAGGATGAGTGTGCTTAGATAATGGTTTGTCATCTTAAAAGTTGGTTATAGTGTTTTGAGGAAAGTTTGATGGTGTTTTGGTGGTGTTCAATAGTGTTTTGGGTGCATTCAATGGCGTTTTGTGGTGTTCAATGGTGTTTTGGGGTTTTCAAATGATGTATAAGAGTGTTTTGGAGGTGTTCCAATGCATTTATTGGTTATATTGAGTATAAAATGTGTGTATGTTCTATGGAGGCAGGTGTGGCTTTTGGTGAATTAGTAAAACTGGAAAAATGAGATGAGTGATGGGGTAATGGGTGGTTGTTTGTGTGTGTGTGTGTGTGTGTGTGTGTGTGTGTGTGTATGAGGTAAGAGAGAGAAGAAGGTGAGTCATGGCCTCAGGCGCTGGAGGTGAAACCTGTGATGGTGGAGATGGGAGGGTGTGTGTGTGTGTGTGTGTGTGTGTGTGTGACGTAAATTAATGAAATTAAAGGTATTGTGAATAATTTAAAAGAAAATAGAAGTGAAAAATTGTTGAATAGAGTTTGTAATGTGAAACATGGTGTGATATATGAATACCTGCTCAATCCTGTTGGCGACCCAGTGAGGTCACAGTGACCCCAGGTGTAGTGCAGGTAAGGTTGCCGAAAATGTTTTATGACAACTCTTTTACTAAAAACATGATTTAATAGTAAACCTGATTAGAAAAGGGTTTATTTAGTTAATCATGGGGAAAATATATGCTGTGAAGAAAATTCTTATAATGAAATATTAAAAATGTTATTCAATGAGTGATAGATCTTATATCGAATTTAGAAATGGGTTAAGTATCGTTGGATTGTTGTGTGTGTGTGTGTGAGTGAGGAGGTGAGGTGAGGTGAAGGAAGAGATATGAAAGGAAGAGTGAGGTGCTGGGGAGGTGTTGAGACTTGTACATGGATATTAAAACATCTGAAAATTTGTTATCCTGGTTAAGGAGTGTGAAGTGGTTTGTACATGGTAGAATAGTGAATTTGTGACTTTGTGGATATGAGTGAAAAATTGTGTGAATAATTAATAAAAAATGAAAGTGTATGCAGAGCAAAGTGTTGAAATTTGTGTTATCTGGGTTAAGTATCCATGTGTGAGTGAGTGGGTGAAGGGGGAAGTGAGATGCAAAGGAGGTTCAGTTAAGGATTGTGAGTATTCACTTGTAAGTCTATAAGTAACAAAGTGAAATATGTCAGTAAAGATTAAAAGAGGCTTGTCAGCCTATCTTTTCGTTCTTTTTAGAAATCAATTTTTTACCTTACCCCATAGGGGTTACCATATTACCTGAAAACATGGAAAATTGTAAATCTTTTATATTTATATATGTATTAATAAATAAAATGTATCTTTTTACTCTGTTAACCGATAATGTATATGTATTAATAAATAAATGATGAAAAAATGTGTATTAGTGTTAACCTACAATAAATTCTTTTAACATAATTTTAGCTTGTTTAACCTAAAAGAGGCCCCATAGAGTGTCTTTTCTGATGAATTAGTAAAAATGAGTCTTTCGTTCTTTTTATTGAAATCGAAAATTTCTACCCCATAGGAACTTGATCAGAAATTTTGTATTATTCATGAAAATCGATGATCTTGATCTGAGGTGGAAATCCCTCTAAAATTCGAAATTTTGGAAAAAAGTAGGAAAATTCGAAAAAAAATCGAGAGCGGGGCGATCCGCGAAGAGCGCTGTAGAAAGGCAGCTCGGGCGGCTCGACGCGGAAGGGGCGCGGGGCGGGCGGGCGCCAGGGCTGGGAGCTCGAGGCTCGGGAAGAGATCGCTCGGGATGAGGTCTCAGGGGTGTGAGGGGGTGAGTGCGGACCTGCTCAGGATGAAAAAAAAAAATCGAAAAAAAGATCGAGAAGCGGGGGCG
>WNWK01029647.1:17500-24206 GCA_009830355.1 Cherax destructor
TTTTATATGTCGTTATCATGTCCCCCTATCTCTCCTGTCCTCCAGTGTCGTCAGGTCGATTTCCCTAACCTCTCCTCGTAGGACATCCCCTTAGCTCCGGGACTAGTCTTGTTGCAAACCTTTGCCTTTCTCTAGCTTCTTTACGTGCTTGGATAAATGTGGGTTAAACTGGTGCGCATACTCCAGTATGGGCCTAACTACACAGTGTCAAGGGTCTGAACGATTCTTTATTAAGATGTGGAATGCTGTTCTTAGGTTTGCTAGGCGCCCATATGCTGCAGCAGTTATTTAGTGTATGTGCGCCTCAGGAGATGTGCCTGGTGTTATACTCACCCCAAGATCTTTTTCCTTGATTGAGGTTTGTAGTCTCTGGCCCCCTAGACGTACTCCGTCTGCGGTCTTCTTTGCCCTTCCCAATCTTCATGACTTTGCACTTGGTTGGGTTGAATTCCAGGAGCCAATTGCTGGACCAGGTTTGCAGCCTATCCAGATCCTTTGTAGTTCTGCCTGGTCCTCTTCCGATTGAATTCTTCTCATCAACTTGTGTGTGTGTACTCACCTATTGTACTCACCTAATTGTGTTGCAGGGGTCGAGACTCAGCTCCTGGCCCCGCCTCTGCACTGTCCGCTACTGGGTCTCTGCTCTCCTGCTCCGTGAGCTTTATGATACCTTGTCTTAAAACTATGTATGGTTCCCGCCTCCACTATATCGTTCCTAAACTTTCCACTTCCTAACTCTCTATGGCTGAAGAATTGCTTCTAACATCCCTCTGACTCATCTGAGTCTTCAGCTTCAGTTTGTCCCTTGTTTCTTGTTTCCTCTCTGGAACATCCTGTTACTATCTACCTTGTCGATTCCCCGCAGTATTTTGTATGTCGTTATCATGTCTCCTCTAACCCTTCTGTCCTCCAGTGTTGTTAGTCCTATTTCCCTCAACCTTTCTTCAAGGCAGTCCCCTGAGTTGTGGAACACCTTGTCACAAACCTTTGCACTTTCTCTAATTTCTTGACGTGCTTGACCAGGTGTGGGTTATAGACTGGTGCTGCATCTCTTAGAGGCCTGACTTATACGGATACAGTGTCTTGAACGATTCCTTGTTAAGGTAACGGAACGCTAATCTTAGGTTTGCCAGTCGCCCATATGCTGCCGCGGTTATCTGGTTGATGTGTGCTTCGGAGACGTGCTTGGTGTTATACTCACCCCAAAGGTCTTTCTCCTTTGATGAGGTTTGTAGCCTTTGTCCACCTAGCCTGTACTCTGTCAGCGGTCTTCTTTGCCCTTCTCCGATCTTCATGACTTTGCATTTGGTGGGGTTAAATTAGAAGCCAGTTGCTAGACCAGATGTCAAGCTTGTCAGGTCACTTTGAAGTCCTGCTTGGTCTTCTTCCGATGTGATCTCCTCATTAATTTCATCATCTGCGAAAAGAGACACTTCTAGTCTATCCCATCCGTCATGTCATTCACATATAGCAAGAATAGCACTGGTTAGGACTGACCCCTGCGGTACACCGCTCGTCACAGGCGCCCACTGTGATACCTCATCGCACCATGACCCGTTGTTGCCACCCTGTGAGGTATTCCCTGATCCATTCCAGTGCCTTTCCTGTTATACACGCTTGGTCTTCCATCTTCTTTACTAATCTCATTGAGGAACTGTGTCAAGGCCTTCCTGCAGTCCAAGAAAATGCAACCCACCCTTCTCTCTCTTGCCTTACCTCTGTTACTTTATCATAGAACTCCAGGAGGTTTGTTACACAGGATTTGCCTTCCCTGAAACCGTGCTGTCTGGCGTTGATTAACCTGTTCTGCTCCAGATGCTCCACCATTCTTTTCTGATGATTTTCTCCAAGACTTTGCACATATACACGTAAGTGACACCGGTCTGTAGTTTAGTGCCACTTTTCTGTCTCCTCTTTTAAAGATGGGGACTACGTTGGCCTTTTCCATATCTCAGGTAGCTGCCCAGTTTCAAGGGATGTGTTGAAAATTTTGGTAAGTGGCACACTCAGAACCTCAGCTCCTTCCCGAAGGACCCATTGTGAGATATTGTCCGGACCCATTGTCTTTGAGGTATCAAGGTCACTGGTAACTGCTTCACCTCCCCCTCAGATGTGTGTATGCCCTCCAGCACTCGATACATCCCTTGTTGGTGATGCACCCGTCCTGTCTCCCAACTGCCTCCTTCCTCCACTTGAATACTTCCCCAAACCTCGAGTTGGCTCCTCACATACCTCTTGATCATTACGTTTACGGGACTCACCCTTACCCATCATTATATACTTGAGCATACGGCAGTGAAATGTCTTTTATCATTATTATGAAAATGCGTTATATTAAGTGGTATTCTCCTGTACATCTAGGTAGGGTTTTATGTGACGTATAGTTAACTATCCATCCGCTCGTTAACAGGTCAAATTCCCGCCTTACCCGTCATCATCCCAATGAGGGGGCCCTGCTCCCCGGCGTATCATTCAGCGAGTCAGACAGAGAGACCGAAGAGTATTCTGTAATCGAGACAGCAAGCAGTGATCTGTGGTCATCAGTCAGATGTCATTCGTCATCATCGAGTCAACAGTCAGTGATCAGTCAATGATCCGTCAGTGAACATTCAGTACTCAGTGAGACTTTCAGGGGGGGAACTGTCCTCTCCCTTTCCCCCGGGAAGCACAAATTTATTTTCCCCGGCCTTTGTGAGGGTTCCTGGGGAGCCTCCATCACCTTGGTGGTTTCCCCGTCTGTTGCCCCAAAAAAAGTGATTGCACTGTAAAAAATTGAGACGCTGAGGTTCGTCTGTTGCCGCTCAAAGCAAGTGAGTGCGCTGTAGTAAGTGAGACGCTGAGGTTCGTCTCTGTTGCCCTCAAAGAAATTGAGTGCGCGTGGAAGGGGTGAGACGCTGTGGTTCTCTTTTTTTCCCCCCCAAAAAAAGTGAGTGCGCTGTAGTAAGTGAGATTTGGAATTTTGTCTAAAATTGGCGCTCTGCAAAGTGAGTTTTTTGGGGTTGGGAGATTTGGGAAAATTGTCCAATGGCGCTAAATAAGGGGTGAGTGTGTTGCAACTGTGGAGATTGGGGAATATGTCTCTAATGGCGCTCTAGTAGGCTTGTTTTGTATTGCAGACGTTATTTTCCCTTTTTAGATTTAGTAGAAACGAGTTTGACGACATAGTCTTAAAAGACGACTGTGGGTATATGTCCTTGGAAACATTCATTGGAAAACTTTAAGTCAAAAAATTTTTATTTTTTATTGCTCTGAAAGGGGTTTTTTTAAAATTAAATTTGAATAGTCTCGTTCGGGGAACATTCGGTGATAATGGATTAACAAATAAGTGTTATTTTTCGACTCAGTGTGAAGTCAAGTAATATGTTAAGTGAATAGAACTTTTTTGTTTTGACCATTTAGTGTAATAGATAAAAGAAGATTGAATGTTGCACCCTTCTTTAAAAAAAGTGAACTTAAGATAAACTCGTCTGTAAATATTGTTTCATGATGACATATTTTAAATATTTTAAAAAAAGGCTTTCTACGGTTATTAATTTAAAAAAAAACCCCCAGAAAGAATTATTGTGATTATTTCGTTCCTATTGATCCCTTTTCATTTTTTTGGGAAAACAAGAAGGTTCTTGTTACATTTTTATCCCTTGGGCAGAACAGGCCCTAGAAGGCCCAGGTTTGTAACAAATGGGGGCCTGCCCCGGGGGGCTTTGACCAAAAGGAAAAGGGAAAAATGGGAAAATAAATAATTCTTTCGGGGGTTTTTATGCCCCTTTAAAAAAAAGGTATGGCAATCGGTAAAGACATCTGGGGTGAAAGTTGCAATTTTTTGATGTTTCCTCTCAGAAAGGATGGCTTCTGATGTTTGGCTCGTTTTGCTCTCCCAGAAGATAAGCAACCATATGGAAAAAGTAACTATGTTTTTCCCCCTTTTTCTATTGGTATTGGCCCCTTTTTGGACAGTAAAAAAAATGATTGGGAGCTTGGTCTTGGAAAAATGTTCCCCCTTTAAAAATTTGAGATCTGAAGATTGTTTTTCCCTCTGTTGTGGCCAAAAGGGGCTTAGTACCTGAAAAAAAGGGGGTTTTCATAGTACCTGTAGCCCGGGCCCCCCTACCTGTAATCTAGTTTCCTGGTACCCCCATGACGGGGTTAGCATGGTTGGTGCTGTTGTTTTCGCCCTTAGAAAGGCCAAAACCTTTTTTTCTTTTTTTGAGTCCCTGCTGTCCTGGGACGAAGCATTCATCTATTTTGGTTTTATTAAAAAAGGGTACAAGTTTAGTGATAAATTTTGGGAAAAGAACCCCCTTAGGTTCCGGGGGTTTATTGGAATTTGGGCTACATTAATCTGTTCTGCAGCTTCTGCTATGGGCATGGTTGGGGTTAGCTACTGTTCTAGCTATTGGTGCTGGAGCCACTGTGCGATTTCTGCATGAAATCTTTGGAGCTGTTGTTCTTGTTTCTTTTTCAGACATTGAAGGTTTTAAAACAAAAAATTGTATTTGTTCAAAACCCTTTTTGGAAAAAAGTGTGGGGGTGAATTTGGACCCCCCTGGTCCTCTGGAACTAGTGTTCAGCGGAGATGAAGAAAAAAAAAAAAAAAGAGGGCTATCACCAAAAGAAATTGGGTGACACAATAGTCCGGGGGGTATTTTAGTCACGGGTGACGCTACGGTCACGGGGGGTACTGCCGAGAATTCTTAAAAGGAATTTGCCTGGGGGGAATAGTAAAAAAATTTTAAATTCACGGATTAACAGTGCTCTTGACAGGATGTTTACGTCGGAGAAGTCACTGTTTAGCCCCAAATTGTCAGAGGAACTTATGGAAAGTGTTTTCTCGTATTGCTTTCCTCATGTGTGAGCCAGCGATTGTTTTCCTGTCTGTTATTGTCTGAATCGTTGCTTCACCCCAATTTTTATTTTGGGGTTTAAGGGGGGGAGAGAAGCGGCTCTCTGAACCTTAGACATGCTTTAAAAACTGTTTTCTCGCCTTTTTCCCCCTCCCGCTGCATTTTCTGAGTTTTGCGGAACCCCCTTGTCGCCTGGAAAAAATCATTTTGGGGGGGATTCATGCCCCGCAGACTGACCCCAAGGGGAGACTCGACCGACACTTCAGGAAGACCCCGATGCTCTTCTTCTTACTTCAAGACGTCGTTGTTCGTGATCCTGAAAGGGTTTTCCCCCCAGCATTAGTGTTTTTTGCATGCTTCCTGACACACTAGTCTCTATGCTAAAAACTAGTCCCTGAGAAAAATTGGTATACTTCTGACACGCAAACCTCTATAGTACAAGCTAGTCCCTGGGGCAGGAACCTGCCTTCGCCTCCTGACATGGGCCGACAAAGGGGGCCCCCCCCGGGTCAGCGTATCTTCGGGCACACTAGCCTCTATATTACAAGTAGCCCCAAACAAAGGGTTGGTATACTTTTGCCCCCCAACCCCCGTTTAAAAAACTAGTCCCTGGGGGAGGAGTCTGCATCCGTCTGAAACTAGTCTGTTTGCCCCCCTTAACTGGGCCTCAATGTATATAATGTATATTTCAATTTTTTTATAATTTTTATATTGCGAATATTCTCGATTATAGCTAAATCGTTAATATTTTGCTTTTTTATTATTATTAGACTATTATTTAACTTAGCTATTAATTAGGTAGGATATTATATTTTTTTCCGAGGTGTGAGTAACTGCCTTTTGGGTTGGCAAACGACTGTTAGGCTGCCGGCGTCTTTTTTTCGGGGGGGGTCAGTCTCTGGACACACCTGAGCTGGGGGGGTTGTTTTTCCCTTTTTATCGCTCTCTCTGGCCTGCTTTTCCCCTTTGTCGAGTCAACTCCTCCTCTTGTTGTTCCCCAACCCCTTTGACTCTGTTTTGGGAGAGTATGAATTCGTTGGTGAGGGAACTTTTTTCTCAGGACTCTGTTTTTAAATCTTTTTCAGAGGGGAAAGATAGGCTTGATTTTCGGCGTTGTTTTTTGGGGTTTTGTGTCACTTTGACACTCTTTGATAACTCAGGTCTCAAGCTCTAGCTCTTTTGGCCCCCTTCGATAAGGCATCTGTGCACTGCCACAGTTTGGGATTGTTTATGCTGAACCTAGCTTCAGTAAAAAAGGGAGTTTTGGGGGTGTTTTTTGGGGATCTCAGTGGTCCCCAGTTAGGGTCGATTTTCTGTCTCCTTGTTCCTGATGCTGTTTGCTTTTGCCTGTTATAGTGCTGTTTCGGGGGGCATTTTTTTAGACAATCAAGCTGTTCTGGTTGTCAATTTGTTAGTACAGCTAGCTTTTGAGAAGTTGTTCTGTCGTACACTGGTTAGTCGAGTCATAGTTACCGGGGGACACTTATATACACATTTTTTTTTTTTTTATATATATATTTGTTATTACTGACATTGTACCTGATGGTACCTCTGATTATTTAAAAATATGTGCCCTCAGCACAGACTTTTGTATATGAGGGGGGGGGTAGGGCTCCCTCCTAATTATCCCCAAATTTATATCTTAATTAATATCTTCATATTTGGTTTTTTTTCTACCCTAGATTTTCTCACTTTGTTAATAAATCTTTTAAAAAATTTCTTTGGTTAGTACCCCCTCAGTTAAAAACCCCCTTTAACTATATAATATGTCGGATAACTGAACCCCCGGGTACTGACTTTGTTGCAAAAAACCCCTAACAGGCTGGATGCTAGAAGGGCTTTCCTTTCTTTGTGTTCACTGGAGA
>WNWK01029648.1:0-24205 GCA_009830355.1 Cherax destructor
CTGCTACCTCCCTGCACCTCTCCCTGCATCCCTGCTACACCCCTGCATCCTTGCTACACTCCCTGCATGCCTGCACCTCCTGCATCCTTGCTACACTCCCTGCATCCCTGCTACACTCCCTGCATCCTGCTACACTCCTGCATCCCTGCTACACTCCCTGCATCCTTGCTACATTACCTGCATCCCTGCTACACTCCCTGCATCCCTGCTACACTCCCTGCGTCCTTGCTACACCCCTGCATGCCTGCTACACTCCCTGCCTAATACCGAGTCAAAATATTGTAAAAAAAAACGTCGAACACCGATTTGGCCGAGCTCCGACGCCGTCAACCCGAGGGTTTACTGTATATGCCATATTATGAGTGGGGTAAGGTAGCAGGCAGCCGCCTATATGAGATGTTTACATCAGGGTAAACATGCCTAAATCACTCTTGTTATAAGAACAAATGCAAAAATAGTATTTATTTTTAGAATAATAATAATTTATAATAATTGATCTGAGCACTTTAAATGTCATCAGTATTTGGTATGACATTTAGAGCACTCCACAGCAATTATTATTAATTTATTATTATTTATTATTATTTCCTACAATATATTGTAGGGAAATAATTATTATTATTATTATTATTATTATTATTATTTCCCTACAATATATTGTAGGGAAATAATAATAATAATAATAATTAATAATAATTGCTGTGGAGTGCTCTAAATGTCAGCTACCAAATACTGATAACATTTAAAGTGCTCCAGATCAATTATTATAAATTATTATTATTCTAAAAACAATAAATGCTATTTTTGCATTTGTTCTTACGACAAGAGTGATTTAGGCATGTTTACCCTGATGTAAACATCTCAAGGTGGCGGTCTGCCTGCTCTTTACCCCACTCATATTATATGGCATATATTATTCATTTCAGCATCTTTATTACAGTTCTAGGGTATTTATCATGTTTCGGATATCAATTTGGAATATATGTAATAGATAGATAACCTTTATTACTAATATTAGCATAATTACACAACATTTTATTAGCACGGCACATCCTCCACCAAGCTCACCAGACACTGAAACATTTACCAAAACGAGCAAACTAGACTCAGACCCACGGGCCAGCTGCCCAGTGGCTTGCACGGTCTAGAGTTCTGAGACTTGACCGGTCGAACCCACCTTTATGTGGTCTGAACTACTGCTCACCTCCTTCTCTCATTTAGCTCCTCCCACTTTGTAACGATGTTAGATGGTGAATTTAATGTATTTTTCTGTAAGCTTAACTCGTTGTATGTGTATTTACTTTTTATTGTTTCTTGTAATATATGAGTTATGCAAATTAAAATAAGTTATGAAGTTGGGATTTCATTTTATTTTATTTTTCTTCTAATATCGTATTTAATTCAGCATTTAACATCATCATAAAGTGGGCGGAGCTACAGCAGTGGGAGAAGCAGCAGTCTCTGTAACTTGTGATTCCCCATGACGCTTCACTACTTCTTCTTTCAACAAGTCGGCCGTTTCCCACCAAGGTGGGTGGCCCAAAGAGAAAAACAAAAGTTTCTCTTTAACTTTAGTAATATATACAGGAGAAGGGGTTATGACACTTCACAACACTATAAAATATTTGTATAATTATACTATTACAGGCCTCCCTCACAGCCAGCCCATGTCACTCTAACATGTATGTATATACAGGTATCCCTCAACATTCGGAGGTTAGAGGATCAAGAGCCTTGTGAATGTTGAAAAATCCTGAATGTTTGGTGCCCCAATATATTGTAGGGAAATATAATACAATACTGCTTCCTTAACCTATTGAAAATGAACAATCATAAAACACATATAAACATCGTAAAATAATGTACTATATACATGTTATTTTGACATGAGCTGGCTGTGAAGGAGGCCTGTAATAGTATAATTATACAATACTATTTTATAGTGTTGTGAAGTGTCATGGGAATCAAGTTACTGACACACTGCTTCTTCTCCTCTGCTGTAGCTCCGCCCACTTTGTAATGATGCCAAATGTTGAATTAAATATGTATACATTAGAACAAAAATGAAACTCCAACTTCATAACTTTATTTTAATTTGCATAACTCATATATTACAGAAAACAATAAAAAGTAAAATACACATACAATGAGTTAAGCTTACAGAAAATACATTAAATTCACCATCTAACATCGTTACGAAGTGGGAGGAGCTATTGGAGGGAGGGAGAGGCCCGTAACATTCAGTGTCTGGTGAGTTGTCATGGGTGTGGATGTTAGCCTTAGTGCTAATAAAATGTTGTGTAATTACACTAATATTAGTAATAAAGGTTATCTATCTATTAATTTATCTCAAATTGATATCAGAAACATGATAAATACCTAGAACTGTATAAAGATGCTGAAATGAATATATGCCATATTATATGAGGGTCAGAGCAGGCAGACCGCCACATATATGAGATGTTTACAAGGTAAACATGCCTAAATCACTCTTGTAAGAACAAATGCAAAAATAGCATTTATTGTTTTTAGAATAATAATAATTTATAATAATTGATCTAGAGCACTTTAAATATTATCAGTATTTGGTAGCTGACATTTAGAGCACTCCACAGGAATTATTATTAATTATTATTATTATTATTTCCCTACAATATATTGTAAGAAAATAATGATATTAATATTAATAATAATAATAATTATTATTTCCTACAATATATTGTAGGAAATAATAATAATAATAAATAATAATAATAATAAATAATATTAATTAATAATAATTGCTGTGGAGTGCTCTAAATGTCAGCTACCAAATACTGATGACATTTAAAGTGTTCCAGATCAAATTATTATTCTAAAAATAATAAATGCTATTTTTGCATTTGTTCTTATAACAAGAGTGATTTAGACATGTTTACCCTGATGTAAACATCTCATATGGTGGCGGTCTGCCTGCTCTCTTACCCTCATATAATATGGCATATATTATTCATTTCAGCATCTTTATTACAGTTCTAGGGTATTTATCATGTTTCTGATATCAATTTGGAATAAATGTAATAGATAACCTTTATTTAGTACATTCATTACTGACTGCTCCTTAACCTATTGAACCATGAACAATCATAAAACGCATGAAAACATAGTAAAATATTCTACTATATAGTACTACATACATGTTATACTGTAGTTTAATAACAAATAATGAACAAACAAAACACTCAGTGAGTGAGTGGTGGGTGGGCTGGCTTCTGGGTCGGAGGGAAGGTAGTAGGGACGCTCAGGTGGCAGGAAACTTAAATATGATTTGGTGGGTGGGAATTTGCGGCCGGGAATTCTGAGTGTGTGAAGCCCGGAAAGTAGAAAACGCGAAAGTTGAGGGATACCTGTAGTACAATATTTTACAATGTTTTCATGTGTTTTGTGATTGTTCATGTTTCAATAGGTTAAGGAAGCAGTATTGTTAGACTAAGTACATAAATGCTATTATATTATACAATTTCCCTACAATATATTGGGGCACCAAACATTTGCGATTTTTCAATATTCGCGAGGCTCTTGATCCCCTAACCCTCGCGAATGTTGAGGGAGACCTGTATTACTTACTACAGTGGACCCTCGGTCATCGGCCAACTCGGAGATAGGCCAGTTTTTCGGCTCCCAGTGATCGGCCGTTTTTTTGGTCATCGGCCGTATGGGACGTGTCAACCCGCCGGCAAAGCCACTTCCTCATGCACATCAAACTCAGTCTGCATCTCTCTCTCATTGAGTAAGGAATACTCTGCATGTTCATCCGTTCATTTTGGTGCTTGTTTATTGATTGTGAGTGTGAAATAAGCCACCATGGGGCCAAAGAAAGGTAAAGGGTAAAGGGCTGAGAGGGGAGAATGTGCCGTCTTTACTGATTCTTTGATATGTATGATACTAAAGCAGCAGGAATCGATAAAGGCTATAGCACCAGCCAGCGATAAAGTGTAGCATTAACAGTGTAGCAAGTAAGTTGAATGATTAAGAGATGGAAAAATGACAACAAGAATCTTAACTCCTCCATTGTTGTTTGAGGCACATAGGGGCACTGAGAACAACGCAGCCCTCTGCCAGCTCCTCCAAGGTAAGTGTAAATACCTATTTCTTATTTATAAAGTGTAAATATTTCTAATAAATTAAAGTGTAAATATTTCTTGTTTATAAATTAAAGAGTAAATATTTCTTATTTATAAATTACGTACAGTGGTACCTCGACTTACGATGTTTTTTCATTCCAGAATGCTGTTCAAGTGCTATTACCAAACGAATTTATCCCAATAAGGAATGATGTAAAATAGACTAGTCCTTTTAGACCCCCAAAATTACACTTACAAAAGCATTTAAAAAAATAAACTTACATAAAAGGGTGAGTTTGGGGACCATCATAAGTCGAGGTACCACTGTACATTGTTTCAGTGTGAATATTGGTGAGGGCTCTGCTGCCCACCACCACTATATGTACTGCTTATGGTCAGTGGCCCTTATAAACCCAACTACAATAACACGCTACCACCAGTCCTCACATTCGTAGACATATTTTATTCATTCTAGAGTATATGTCATGTTTCTATGTTAATAATATTGTTTATTATGTCGTATTAGATGAATTGTGATAAAAAATATGCCATAGTGTTGATATTAGTGTCACTGAAGGACTATCTTGTCCTGTCTCCAAACAAACTCCTGCCGCCACCACCACTAGCCACATACGTACAGTGGACCTCTGGCTGACGAACACCCCAAAAATCATACAATTATGTAAGTATAATATTGTAAGTGTGGAAGTGTATTTTTGGGGGTCTGAAATAGACTAACCTACATGACATTATTTCTTAACCCTTTCAGGGTTATTGACGTACTAGTACGGCTTACGCCTGGGGTTATTGACGTACTAGTATGCCTAAATTTTAGCGCCCTCAAATCAAGCAGAAACAGGCTGTTAGGCCTAGATGTGATTGAATGGGTCTGTGCGGTCAGTGTGCACAGTATAAAAAAATTCCTGCACCACACAGTGCATAATGAGGAAAAAAAAACTCTGACCGTGTTTGTGGTTTAAAACAGCGACTTTGCAGTCTATATTCGTATGGTATTTATTGATGTATTCTCGTTTTCTTGGTCCCATTTGATAGATTGGAAGATATATTACAGAAATAGAGATGATTTTGATTGGTTTGACAAAGACAAGTACCTTGAAATTGAGCTCAAAGTAGCAAAAATGTTCGATTTTTGACGATGTTCATGAGTAAACAAATCACACCATGCATCCCAATACACATCAACTGGCGAGTCTAATATTCATGCACAAGTGCTCTAATATTATTTATACCATTTTTACAATGATGCAGTTGTATACATAACAGTAAATCTTCAATTTTTTTGTGAGAATAAAAATTCAAAATGAAAAGCAAAAGTAATGTAAGAGGGGCCTGGAAATGTGACTAATGAACAGAGAAGACGCTATTTTAGTGCCAGGAATGTCTGCCTTGTTTATTCTGGACTCTATTCTGAAATTGGCATCATTTGAAATTTGTGTGAAATTGGCCAAATTGCCATTTTCTGACCACTATTTTGGGTAGTTGTAATTGGTAAATAGGCAGTTTCTTGTACTCAATCGATAGAAGAAATGGAGTTCTAGCGACATTGCTATAATTTTAGTTGACTGAAACATTGGAATTTGCCGAAAATAGGGCTCAAAGTGGGCGAAATCGCCGATGAGTAAGTGTCATGGCTACCGCTAACTTCACGAAATCATAATTCCGTTAGTTTTCGATCAAATTTCATAATTTTTGTGGCGTTATGATCGGAAAAAGATTCGCTATCATTTCATAAGAAAAAATAATTTTTTTTTTAAATTCTTGGACCCTGAGAACGAGTTTCGGAGACCCCCTTGGACCCTGAAAGGGTTAAGGAAGTAAATTCGTTCGGTAATGGCACTTGAGCAGGCTTCTGGAATTAATTTTGTTTGTTAGTTGGGGGTCCACTGTAATGACATTTTATTCATTCTGAGCTATTTATATTGTTTATAATGTCATATTAGATGAATTGTGATAGATAAATAAGCCGTATAGAGTTGATATTAACATCATGTTGAAGGAGTATTTTGTCCTGTCTCCAAACAATACTCTCCTCTTGCCTTCAATAAAGGTATGTAATAGTGATTTAAATGTTCATTTATACGATCACTTCACAGATAGTAACTACTACATCACTATCTCAAATTTCTTACACAGTTGATTGTGTGACTTATTTTGTATTTCTTGTATTAGAAGCAACTACCTCATGGTATGTCTTTTTTCTTTAATTGCAATTATTTGCTATATATATATATATTTTTTTAAATACATATTTACCATTTGCCATTTTCCAACCTCAACTCTATATACAGTATTATTAATCACTTTAATTGTGTGGAAAATATTGGGTATTTTCCGAAAGTTATATTCGATAAACTTTCCAATGTGAAGAGAGACCATTAATGTGTTGTTATGGGTTTAACATTTATCTGGGTATGAAAATAGAACCATCAGACAGGTGCGGGCAGAGGGGAGTGGAAGGTGATGCAATTCAAGTAGGCAGAGGAGAGAGGCGGCAGTCACGTGTATATACCCATAGCGTAGGTTATCGAGACCGGTATGGAGTCCGGTATTTGGTGGATTCGCTGGCCAAATATGATTGTTGGCTTCACTTCACAATAGGGAGTGTCGTAATCATTCTCAAGTGTATAATGTGGGACATTAAAATCACTGTAATAGAGTGATAATTGGTCAAATAGTGAATGACATCGACACAGTGAGTTTTTGTCTGGTAGGCCTAGCCATGGTAACCATGGCGTAGGTGACATGACTATCTGACTGGATACGGTCGCAAACCCTGATTCTGGGTGACTTTCGTGGTGGAAGTGAAGTGAATTATCGGTGAATATTGTGGGACATTAAAGTCCAGTGAATCAGCTTTATAAGGAATTGGAGGGGAAGGAAATACATCGTGTGCTGTCGGGTGAGGGACGCAATGCGATGCCGCCATGATGGAAAGGTAGCGGGATATCATTTTCATCTTGATCCAACTACTTCGAGTTTTAATGAAGTGAACAATAAGGAGTGTAAACCAGTAGGACATTAAATTGTCGTGTGAATAGTGGATAAAGTTAAACGAATAAACTGAAATAAAGGGAATAAGCGAGATGATACGAGTCACTACTTCACGATCAACCACATGTTAATTTATCAGTCCTGTCTTGAGGACTGTAGAGAGATCAAGGGAATCAACTTTCTCTTGTCTCATCGGGACAACGAATTCAACATCATCATCTTGCTGGGAGACTTGTGTTTACCGGCGAGACAACGAGCTCCATCAGAGGAAGACTGCTGAGAGGACTGTCTCCTCCCCACAGTAAGTATCTTTATTGTTGTAGCTGTATCGCTGGCCAGTAGATAGGTTGCAATGATGAATTCTTACTGTGGCTATGTCAACGATCTCCAATGAACAACAATGACACTGGGTGAGTGATGGTTTAATATCGTAATGTGTGTACTCTCTTCCTTCTCTTTCTAATCAGTCCAATACTAAAACATACAGTCCACATTAGTCCACATACAGTCCACATACAGTCCACATTAGTGAATTAATCATTATTGAATTAATTATTTAATAATTGACTGATTGTAGGAAGTGAGTATAGAGTACACAGAGTTAATTAATTGGAAGGTGGATTGTAATTAGTCCTACTTAATTGCTAGCACAGGTATGGCTACGATTTGTGTAAGAGTAAGGTGAGAATCACATTTATAAAGGATTTACTTAATTTGTGCCATCAGTGGTTATTGATTCTATAACCATGACTGAATCTAGTGGAGTTACTGGGAGTAGTAGACCCATGGATATTAAAGCAAAGAAAGCCTCGTTACAAGCTCGTAAGGGTCATGTGACAAAGTCACTCAATAAGTGCGCGGAGTTAATGGACCAAGATACAGTGAACCCCAATGAATTAAAATTGTATTTAGACTCTTTAAATAGTAGATATGAGTCATACAAGTTGTGGTTTAAGAAATGTGAAAAGGAGTTGATGGAGAATTGTACAGATGGTAATGAAATAGAAACACTGTTTGAGCAATATTATGAAGTGGAGGAACATATTCTGTCCTGTAAAACTAGGGCTTTGGAGAGTGTAAAGAGTGTAGATAACGTAGTGGGCCAGTTTCACACAGTAAATAAAATGTCCCTCCCCAAACTCCCAGAAGTACAATTGCTGTCATTCCAGCCAGGAGACAGCTGGGAGGAATTTTGGTCCATTTTTAAGGCAAGGTACATGATCAGAATGATCTTGAACATGCTAATAAGTTGATTTATTTAAAGGGACAATTGAGGGGAGATACCCTCATTCTCATTCAGGCTTTCCCCAATATAAACGACTCTTATACCAAAGCTGTTAGTCTGTTGGAGAGTACTTATGGTAATTCGGAACAGCGTAGATTGGATCTGGTAACTACGCTGGTTAATTTGAAAACTCCAAATCACAACTATAAAGGTTTGCAACAATTTTGGATCAAACTAGAGAGCACTCTCAAGATCTTGAGTAATAAACATCGATTGGAGGAATCAGAGTGGTTGTTGAGTGCCATGATACAAAATAAATTGCACTATAAGACGATAGAGTGGTTATCTAACAAGTACCTCAAGGGTTACTTTGGGTTGGAGGAGATAAGGATAGCTTTGCAAGAGTTAATTGTTCAATTGCAGACTAACCAGCCCACTACCTTTAAGAATACAGGTCATAATGACGGTGAGTTGTCGGTTAAGTTCCACAAAGGGAAAAATTATCCCAATGGTAATAGTTACAACCCATCCAATAAAAAGGGTTATGTTGGCACATATCAAGTGACAGGGACCAGTAATAATGGTTCATCACAACAAGACAGGAATAAACACCCCAGTAAGGGTAACCCGGGATGGGGGGTAAACTGTCGAGCCAAGAGAGAGATTGTCTCTTCTGTAATGAAACCCATCTCTCTAAACTTTGCGTTACTTATAATTCTTGGGATGCGAAAGTGAAGAGATTGGATGAACTTGACCGGTGTATTCGATGTCTGGGCAATCATAACCTAAGGGATTGCCAGACCAAACTGAATAATTGTCACCAATGCAATAAGGGAAGGCACCACATAGTGATGTGTAAGAGCAGGTATAATCCTAGTAATGGTAAGGATAATCACCCCGTCACTACAGTGGCGCAAATAAAGCTTGCAGCTAACGTTCGTAATGGTTTAGCTGAAATTGCATTACCTGTGTTGGACATGACAATTAAGGATAAATGGCATAAAGCCAAGAGAGTAACAGCGTTGTTAGATCAGGGATCTCAGCGTACCTTCATAAAGCGCATATGCCTTAATGGGATGAAAGTACGAAGGGGATGTCCTACCACCTTGAAATTATCTGGCTTTCTCTCAGATAAAAAAGCCCACTCGTATGACACCATTTATATAAATGTCGGTCTGAGCAGAGAGAAGACCCAAGTTAATGCAGTAGTCGTGGATAGACTACTGGAGAAGATCTCCACCGTAGGACTTAATGCCGCTACGCAGAGACTCTCCCAGAATAATGTGAAACTGGCACCCTCTGTAGTCAATAATGACTCAGTGGGACCAATAGGTGTTTTGGTAGGCAGTGACTATTATGCCACCTTCGTGAAGGGTATAACGAAGAAATGTGGTGTCACTCTTCTCAACACTGTTGCAGGCCATGTAATTTATGGCAGGCTTCCTTGCAGTAATGAATGACTGGAGGAAGCCATAAATATATTCACGGTGTGTCTTACTCATGGAATGTCACCCCAGAGTAAATATTCTTCTATAGAGAATGCTGTTGAACCATTACATAAATTGTGGGAACTGGACAGTATTGGGATTAATGTGAATGAAGACAGTCCAGATGATTCCTTTACTCAGGAACAATACCTGGATCAAACTATTGGATATCAGATTGGAGGGAGAGAGTATGGAGGAGGTGAATGTATTCAGATATTTGGGAGTGGACATGTCGGCGGATGGGTCTATGAAGGATGAGGTGAATCATAGAATTGATGAGGGGAAAAGGGTGAGTGGAGCACTTCGGAGTCTGTGGAGACAAAGAACCTTGTCCATGGAAGTAAAGAGGGGAATGTATGAGAGTATAGTTATACCAACGCTCTTATATGGGTGTGAAGCATGGGTGATGAATGTTGCAACGAGGAGAAGGCTGGAGGCAGTGGAGATGTCATGTCTGAGGTCAATGTGTGGTGTGAATATAATGCAGAGAATTCGGAGTTTGGAAATTAGGAGGAGGTGCGGGATTACCAAAACGATTGTCCAGAGAGCTGAGGAGGGGTTGTTGAGGTGGTTTGGCCATGTAGAGAGAATGGAACGAGACAGAGTGACTTCGAGAGTGTATAAATCTGTAGTGGAGGGAAGGCGGGGTAGGGGTCGGCCTAGGAAAGGTTGGAGGGAGGGGGTAAAGGAAGTTTTGTGTGCGAGGGGCTTGGACTTCCAGCAAGCATGTGTGAGCGTATTTGATAGGAGTGAATGGAGGCATATGGTTTTAATACTTGACGTGCTGTTGGAGTGTGAGCAAAGTAACATTTATGAAGGGATTCAGGGAAACCGGCAGGCCGGACTTGAGTTCTGGAGATGGGAAGTACAGTGCCGGCACTCTGAAGGAGGGGTGTTAATGTTGCAGTTTTATAACTGTAGTGTAAAGCACCCTTCTGGCAAGACAGTGATGGAGTGAATGATGATGAAAGTTTTTCTTTTTCGGGCCACCCTGCCTTGGTGGGAATCGGCCGATGTGTTAATAAAAATAAAAAAATAATACCTGAAGGATGTTAATTCGAGTCTGGACAATACTGGGTGCGACTCCATGGAAGCTGAACCATCCGGAATTACCTACCAACTACCGGATGGCATATGGACAATTAAAGGCCCAGCTCCACAAACTGAGTAAGACACCAGAATTGTTGACTGCTTATAACGGAATCATTAATGAACAGTTAATCAATCAGTTCATAGAGGAGGTACCCCCTGAGCAAGCCAAGATTCATGGCCACTACTTACCACATCACGGAGTGAAGAAGGATTCGAAAACCACTCCTTTGAGGATTGTGTTTAATTGTAGTGCCAGGGGTAATAAAATGTACCTAGTTTGAATGATTGTTTAACCCTTTAACTGTCCAAACATAGATATACGTTTCTACGCGTACTGCACCGAACGTAGATCAACGTTTTATTTTTCATTCCTTCAAATTTAGTGCGATAGGCCTGAGTCGCCTAGACATGAGAGAATGGGTCTGTGCCCTCAGTGCGTGCAGTATTAAAAAAATCCTGGACCACTTAGTACCTTGTGGGAGCACCAGTTCAATTGAGCTCCAACTAGAGCAAATAGTGTGGCAAACACCAGGGATTCACTGATGTCATGTTGCATTAACACTCCTCTTATAAGAGGAAAGTAAAAATAGGTTAGATAAATACATGAGTGGCTGTGGGTGGGTGTGAGTTGGACTTGACTAGCTTGTGCTACTAGGTCTGATGCCATGCTCCTTCCTTCAGAGGATGTGACCTGACTAGGTGGGTCATTGGTCTAAGCCAGGGGGTGACATGGACCTGCCTTGCATGGGCCAGTAGGCCTGCTGCAGTGTTCCTTCTTTTTTTTATGTTATGTATTCGGCAGGTTGGCTGGCTTTGGCTGGCTTTGGCTGGCTTTGGCTGTCTCTGGCTGTCTATATCTCTGTCTATATCTCTGTCTATATACAGTGGACCCCGGAGTTTCGTAAAAACTTCACTCCTGAAGTCTGCTCAAGCACCATTACCGAGCGAATTTACTCCCTTAAGGAAAAATGTATGTAGGTTAGTCTATTTCATACCCCTCAAAATACACTTCCACAAGCACTTACAATATTATACTTACATAATTGTACGATTTCCGGGGTTTACAAAACTCGGGGGTCCACTGTATGTCTATATCTCTGTCTATATCTATCTGTCCTATATCTCTGTCTATATCTATCTGTCCTATATCTCTGTCTATATCTATCTGTCCTATATCTCTGTCTATCTATATATATCTGTAATATCTCTCTCTCTGTCTCTTTCTCACATGTACACATAAGTACAGTTATTATACATAGTGTAAATTACCTAGGATAACCCAAAAATTCCAGGCAAAGTGCTATACAATGCTTGTAGATATAAGGCATAATAAGCATGACTGACAAGTAATACGATTTGTCATGTCCCTTCTGCATCGTGTATAATACCTGTTCGTTTACGAGCCGCACTCTGAGACTGAGACAAGCAGACGGAAAGACACACACACAGGCAGACAGAAAGACAAGATAAGCAGAGCTAGACTGACAGACAGACAGACAGACAGACAGACAGATAGATAGACAGAGAGACAGATAGATAGACAGATACAGACAGTGAAAACAAAGCGAGGGTTCCCTGCTCACATTCATCAATGTCATTGGACTGTCATTATTATCTGACACTTGTCATAACACCATTCTTCAGAGAGTTTCATATTAGTATACTCCAGGCACACATACTCAGGCAGACAGAAAGACAGATAAGCAGAACTAGACAGATAGAGACACATAGATAGACAGACACATACAGACAGATAGATAGACAGACATAGATAGACAGACATAGATAGACAGACAGATAGGGAGTAATGTGTTAGGTAGGTTTGTAACACCTGTCTAAAGTTTAACGAGGTATGCTCTTGTTGGGGGTAGTTCAGACCTCTCTACCCTCTCCCCTCTTGACTAAGTTGAGGTTATACCGGAGTGTTCTGTTGTGGACAGTTCTTCCTTACCTCTAACTCGGTGAAGATGGGCTCAGCTCTTCATCAATACTCTGGATTAAGCTCTCTTACGCTTTTAAGGAACTTTTGCCTAAGATTCCATTGGATTATCCGGGCAGGAATTCGCTGTGGAATTCAGTGTCGTTTTAAGATAATCACTCAGTGTTACTCAAGAGAACTGTGCTTATAGAATATACAGTGGTACCTCGACTTACGATATTAATCCGTCAGAGAGGGCATATCTTAAGGCGAAACAATCGTTACTCGAATCAATTTTCCCCATAAGAAATAATGGAAATAAATTTAATCCGTCCAAGACTTCCAAAAGTAGTTAAATAAAATATTTTTTAGAACTTTTTGACATTAAATAATACACAATTTAATGAAGAATACCTAAATACACATGTAAATATTGTACAATAACATGTCACTTACATTTATTGAAGAGTTGTTGATGTGTGGAGGACGGGAGGAGGGGAGAAGGTGGAGTAGTATGCTAGTGTTTGGAAGGGGAATCCCCTTCCATTAACACTGAAGGTACCAAGTTCTTTTCTGGGGTTACTTCCCTTTTTCTTTTAATGCCACTAGGACCAGCTTGAGAGTCACTGGACCTCTTTCTAACAATAAATTTGTCCAGGGAGCTCTGTGTCTGGCGATTCTTTAACACATCAAAGAAATGACACACCACTGTGTCATTGTACAGGTTGCCACCACGGCCTGCAACAGCATGGTTAGGGTGATATTCATCCATAAAGCCTTGCACATCACTCTATTTGGCACAGATCTCATTAATCCTTGAAGAAGGCAATTTCTTCCATCTCTGTTCCACCTCCTCCTCCTCCTCTGAACCATAGTCCTGACCTCTGGTCTCTTGTTCCAGTTGCTGTTGAAGCTCTTGCAGATCTTCAGTGGTTAGCTCTTCCTTGTGCTCCTCCACCAACTGTTCCACATCCTCACCACTCACCTCTAACCCCAAAGACTTGCCCAATTCCACAATTTCTTCCACAACAGGCTCAGGCTCAGGGTTCTGAGGCTCAGCCCCAAAACCTTCAAAATCCTCTCTAGGACACAGTCTGGCCACAATTTTCTCCAGGCAGAGTTCAAAGTCCTGGTAGTCACTCCCTCCCAAGCCTTACCTATAAGGTTTACACAATGCAGCATATGGAAATGTTTTTTCCAAAATTCTCTTAGGGTTATATTCATGTCTGTGGTCACATCAAAGCACTTTTGAAACATTGCTTTGGTATAAAAAAATTTAAAGTTGGAAATGATCTGCTGGTCCATGGGCTGGAGGAGAGGAGTGGTATTAGGGGGCAAGAACTTCACTATGATGAATTTAAACTCCTCCACAATTTTCTCTACCAAGTTTGGAGGATGACAAGGAGCATTGTCCATTATCAGGAGGCACTTAAGTGGCAAATTATTGTCCAATAGATATTTCTTCACACTGGGGCCAAACACGCCATTGAACCAATCTAAGAAAATGTCCTTTGTGACCCAAGCCTTTTTGTTAGACTTCCACATCACACACAAGTTAGACTTGCTGACACCGCATCTGCCAAACACTTGGGGATTTTCAAAAAGATACACCAGTAAAGGCTTCACTTTGCAATCACCACTGGCATTAGCACAAAGCATCAAAGTTAGCCTGTCTTTCATAGGCTTATGTCCTGGCTGTGCCTTTTCCTCCTGAGTAATGTAGGTCCTGTTGGGCATTTTCTTCCAAAACAGGCCTGTTTCATCACAAATAAACACTTGTTGGGAGAGGAATTGTTCAGCCTATATGTACTCCTGGAATTCTGGCACATATTTTTCAGCCGCAATTTTGTCAGAACTGGCTGCCTCACCATGCCTCACAACACTATGTATGCCACTTCGATTCTTAACCCTTTACCGGGAAGACCGTGTACAGACGGTCCTAAACACGTGTTTTTGCGCGTGTCATCCTACTCCCCCAGCGCATCTAGGTTCCCATTCTCTATATCTGACCAATCACAAGCCTTCTGTGAGTCGCTCCAGCTAAGTGAGACCGGCATCTGCTCGCTTCCCATTGGTTGAGAGACCAAAATGTAAACACTTCTCGCTTGGCGTCACCCAGAGCCGAATTTTTGCTCTTGTTCCACTCATATACACTGTGATTATACTCTCTACAATGTCGGTAAGTACTAATTGTTGTGTCCAGTGTGTAAATGAATAGTTTAGGCATATTTTGAGATATATATCAGGAGTTAGATATGCATAATATGAGTGTACCATGCAATTGAAAAAAGTGCAACAAAAGAGGACCGTGTACAGACGGTCCCGCCCGTCAGGGCCACATTTTAAATTTCAGTAAATAAATATTTATATAAAAATTTCTAGTGCATATATGAATTCTGTAGTGGTCTGGGTGTGTACAGAACATTCTTATTGTCATTCCAGATCAATGAGAAATTGTTCTATTGTGAACCCTTCCAACAGAAGTTCAAATATCTCTGCATTTTGGTGGAAAGTGACTCAGATCCAGAACCAGATGACCTGTTGCCATCTCCAGTGCAGTACCAACGTGCAGAAAGGCCTGATGACAGTGTGAGGTTTGACCAAAATGATAGGTTTGATAAAATGCTAGGTCACTGGCCAGTTCAAGGCAGAATATTTACATGCAATTATTGCAGCAAAACGAAAAATCATGTCACATCCTCATTTTTGTGTGCCGTATGCAAGGTAAATCTATGCATCAAGAAGGAAAGAAATTGCTTCATAGCCTTTCATTGTAGCAATTAGTGATCAAGAATGATTGTTTTTTCTCAGGAAATTCAGGATTATGGGACTTGAAAGTTTTATCCCTTTGCAATGTGTCCATGTTGCTCTTTGGTTCACTTTTATATTTTTTATACCTACAAAATGTTTGGAAACAAGTTCCATTTGTGTTTTTGATATTGTCTATTAGTATAATAAAATAGAAAAATACTTATTTGGTGTTTTATTAACAATTGCAAATTTGCAACATTCAGAATTTGACACCCTTTAACGGTCAGGACCGTCTGTAGACGGTCCTTGAATATTGGCAATTGCGTGAAAAGTTTTTTTTAGAATTTCAATTATATGGGCTCATTATCCTTACATTGAGTTACTCTATCCACTCATATGAAATACATTTCGAAATTATCATTTTCCAGGGAGTGCCCGGTAAAGGGTTAAATTTGTGAAACCAGCCTCTGCTGGCTTTAAATTCGCTCACTTCAGCACTCGTTGCAGGCATTTTCTTAACGAGATCATCATGCACCTGCCTTGCTTTTTCACATATTATTGCCTCCGAAACAGTATCTCCTGCTAACTGTTTCTCGTTGATCCACACCAACAACAACCTTTCCACATCTTCCAGCACTTGTGGTCTGTGTTTTGTGATCACACATGAACCTTTTGCAACAACAGCTTCCTTGATTTTACTTGAATTTTTCTTGGCCACAATGGTAGCGATGGTAGAAAAGGGTTTACCATACAGCCTGGCCAGCTCACTGATACGCACTCCACTTTCATATTTTTCTATTATCTCCTTCTTCAGTTCTATCGTACATGTATTTCTGTTCCTCTTTGCCACAGGCTTACCACTAGGATCTTTCCTTGGACCCATGGTAGCTTATTTAGCAGTTGCAAGCACTAAAAACAGTGGAATAATGACAATATACTGGTATGAATGCGTGGGTGTGGGTGGGTGGTCGCTCTCGCTTGTAAACAATAGCACATTGATGCTCCCTGGAGTGCGCGCTCAGCTGGGCGCCCGGCGGACACGTCCGGTACGAATGTCGTTACACGAAGCAAACATCGTTACTCGCAATCAATTTTTTTACGTTATAAATATCGGTACTCGAAAATAACGTAGGATGACAGCATCGTAACTCGAGGTACCACTGTATATATATACTTTAAGGTGTTGATGTTGGTGTCAATGGACACTGATTATAGTGTTATAAGTGCAGCTATATACAGTGGACCCCCGAGTTTCGTAAAAACTTCACTCCTGAAGTCTGCTCAAGTGCCATTACCGAACGAATTTACTCCCTTAAGGAAAAATTTCACGTAGGTTAGTCTATTTCAGACCCCCAAAAATACACTTCCACAAGAACTTACAAAATTATACTTACATAATTGCACGATTTCCGGGGTATTCGTTAACCAAGGGTCCACTGTATTGGGGAAGTGTTCAATTAAGCGCTTTGGAATATACCTTAATTTTGTGATGGACAAGGTCAGTCTATATGCTGACTAAGTGATATTTAATAGATACTTTCTAATATCTAAGAAGAGTTTAAACTTTTAAATAAAACCAGTAAAGGTGTGTTCAATTCTCATTTGTGCCTACTCTTATGAAATTCTAAGTTTTTTCACAAAGTGAAAATTGTTATGAAGGTAACCAGCGCCTAGACTGAGGTTCGAATCGTAACACAGACAGATAGATAGACAGATACAGAAAGTGAAAACAAATTGTAATTATCAGAACATAAAAATTATATAAATTAAAATAAAAACTAGATGTTGCCGTCAGGTGAACATCCAGCACCAACTTGGCGGGCTTATATTTCGGTAAGTACTGGCCCTAAAAAATTTTTTTTTATCCTATCCTGTTTATAAAAATGCACACTTTATTTAATTTTTTTTTTTTTTTTAAATATTCGGAGCAGTACGCCGAGTGAACATAGATCTACGTGTGGACAGTTAAAGGGTTAAGGCAGACTCTTCATTGTCAGAGAATCGACTTAAAAGAATTTCGTACAGTCGTAACTGAAATAGAAAATAGAGTCAACAACAGACCTTTAACCCTTTCAGGGTTTTTGACGTACTAGTACGGCTTACACGCCAGGGCATTTGACGTACTAGTACGCATAAATTCTAGCGGCTTCAAATCGAGCAGGAAAGTGCTGGTAGGCCTACATGTGAGAGAATGGGTCTGCATGGTCAGTGTGCGCAGTAGGAAAAAATCGGGGAGCCAGTGGTGCATTGTGGGAAGACCATTTCAGTCCACCTTGTCCACCATGAATCGCAGGAAGAAGCACCTTACTCCTCGGCGAATTGGGACATTATTATTCCCAGTGACAGTTCTAACAGTGATGGGGATGTCAGTGAAGGTGACTTTCAAGGTTTTGACACAGTTGTGACTGAAAATAATGACGATAATACCGGTAATAGTGAGGAAAACCCAGACGACCCACAACCTTCCACCTCTGGTGCTGTGCCGTCTTGTTCACGCTCAATTGTACCAAAACGAAAGAGGAAATTGTTATTTACTCATACCCAGGACTCAGATGTGAGCAATGGTGATGATAGTGATAGTGATTTTGAACTCCAAGCTCTTCAAAACAGTTCCAGTAGCGATAGTGAAGTGGAATATTCACCAGTGAAGCGTCAGTATATATGACGGTGTATGCGCTCTGGTAGTGTGCCATATGCTCTTCCAAGGGTTGGGAGTACATCTAGGAGTACATCCCGTGGGGGTACAACAGGCACAGATAGTGAAAACGAAGATGATAGTGCTGCAATTGGTATGAGAAATGTGCATGCATCTGGTGGTGGTGGTGGTGGTAGTGGTGGTGCCAGGCAGGAGGCACCAGCAGTGGACCATGCTGCCACCCACGCTGCTGACTCAGCTCAGCTACAACAAAAGCCACCCTCACCCACCCACCCACCCACCCACCCACCACACCAACCTGCACAACCACAACCTCCACAACCACCTGTCAATATCCAGTACCCACCAGCAGACCGCCAATGGGGCTGGCAGGGAGCTCAGAATTTTATTTCCAATCCCCATCAGTTTGATGGAAGCCAAAGTGGAATACGTCCATCTTGTACACTTGGGAACAATGCCACTGAACTGGAATGCTTTGAATTATTCTTTGATGAACCCCTGATGGATATTATTGTCAGGGAAAGCAACAGATACTACAATTACACCATGGCAAACACAATACTTTCACCAGGATCACGTCTACACCAGTGGAAAGAAACAACTGTGGCTGAGATGTATCTTTGCCACAATAATGCTTATGCCACATGTTTATAAGCACAGTGTCAAATCATACTGGTCGACAGACCACCTGATTTCAACCCCAGGTTTCAGTGATAATATACCAGTGAATTGATTTGTGCTTCTGTTACGCATGTTACATTTATCAGACAAAACCAGGCCTGACAGAAACGACAGGTTATATAAGATTAGGAATGTGTTTGTGTACCTGAAACAGAAATTCAATATGTATTTTTATCCCTTCAGGAAGCTTGTTTTTGATGAGTCTTTGATTTTATTCAAAGGTAGATTGCTACAGTGGTCTTGTATTGGATATTATTGTGTACACTGGAAGTTATACATTGCAAGATACCAGGAAGTTATTGGGTATCTCTGGTGATGTGGTTAGAACAATGATGGAACCATATCTTGGTAAGGGGCATATATTATATACTGATAACTGGTACATAAGCCCTTTACTCAGTGATTTTTTGCGAGTGAACATGACAGATATGTGTGGTACAGTGCATGCAAATCGTAAGCATATGCCTAGGTTTGATGCAGGCACTCGTAGAGGTGAGGTGCAGGCATTTTCTGCCAATGACATCATGGCATTTCGGTGGCAAGACAAACGAGATGTCACACTGTTGTCATCAGTTCACCCTAATGAAATGGCAGACACTGGCAGGGTGAATAGAGAGACTAATGAACCCATTCTAAAACCTGCAGCTGTGATGGACTACACTCTCAATATGCGTTCAGTGGACAAATATGACATGCAGATTGGGCTTGCTGATTGCGTTCGTAAGAGTTATAAGTGGTACATAAAACTCTTTTTTTCATATTCTGGACATTTCAATGCTCAATGCTTATAATATGTATAAGCTGAAGATCTTAAACAAACCACCATATGGTGAATTTTGTTTGTCTGTGGTCAGACAAATAATATTCAAGTACCAAGTAATAGCACCTGCAATAGAACACCGGCCACAAAATTATGAACAAATACCCTCTCGTCTGAGGCCTGGTGATCACTACCTAATGAAACTGCCTGCTACAGCTTGCAAGACAAAAGCTCAGAAGAGTTGCCATGTCTGTGCACATACAAAAAAACGTCCTCAACAACGCAGAGACACTCGTTTTACGTGTGAGGACTGTAAAGTACCATTGTGCATGACACCATGTTTCAAAGAGATCCACAAGCTCCACCACTTCTAGGAACATATCCAGTGACTGTATATATGTATATATATGATAGAAAAATAGTAATAAACAATCTTTGACATTGTTACTTTTTGTAAATATGTTTTGTAAACAATGTAATGAGAACAAAGTTTGTGTAGTTATTGTGAAGTAAAAAACAAGTGAATATTTGAAAAACAGCACTTATATTGGTCTCACAGACCATAAAAAATATTTGAAAAAGAAAAAAGAAAAAAAAAAGAAAAGAAAAAATTACCGGCCGACCGGCAGTCACCGATGTTTCCATACATGGCTTATTTTCTGTCAACTTCAATCATCTATATCTCAATAAGTATTGATCACAAATGTTTTTTTTAGCCTATTAGATTTAGAAAAAAAAAACTATTATTTCATAAGATTTTTTTTTTTTTTAATTTCTCGACCCTGAGAGAGAGTTAAGAATTGAGGCTTCAACCCTGAAAGGGTTAACGTATGTTACCAATGATCTGGACAATTTACAAGTGTTAATTTAAGCCCATCTCATTTACTACATGGCAGAAGGCTCGAACCTGTTCCTCCCACGAATGATAAGGAAATCATAGAGAATCCAACATATTTCGAACCTGAGCAACTCAGACATAATTTCAAACACTTTAATAAAGTGATTGAATGCTGGGAGAAAATTTGGCAAGAAGACTATCTCACCTCATTGAGAGAACACTTCTATGGAGCTGGTGTTCCAGAAAATTATAAGTCCTTAAGACCTCATGACAGAGTGATTATTAACAATGATGGTCCAAGGTCCCAATGGCCTCTTGGAAAAATTGTGACCATATATCCTGATGCAAATGGAATCATCAGGACAGTTGATGTTTTGAGCAAAGGTGTAGTGAATAAGCGGACAATAGACAAATTAGTGCCATTAGAATTACATAGTGTTGAAAACAAAAACAAAATTAGTGATTCTCAAGAAACCACACAGACTAAAGCTGTTCAGAGAAGACAAGCAGCAGTGATGGCGAGTGAGAAAATCAAATTAATGTTAAGCGATGAGTAGTTCACTTACAGTGAACCTTCGCTGCCCCCAGTGTGGAGAAAATTCTCCAAGAGAGGGGAGGTATCAGCCCTTTCTCCCCGTTCTGCCCTTTAAGGGGCCCGGCCCTTAGAAAAGGGCCAGATGGCATCTGGCTTCCTGGTCAACAACTTGATTAGTAACAGATGAACGGACCCAGGAAGCCAGTACATCACGTAGTGGCTGACCAGCGTAGCAACGAGTGTATATGATTGACAAACATTTAATATAAATGGGACTCTTAACCGTAACAGGAAAGTTAACAAAAACTGCTGTTTCAATTTCTACACTTTACAAAACAATCATAAACTCTCAGTGATCTAAATATTTAAAGAATGTAAGCATTTGAATTGCAACCTGTTGCAGTATTTAGCAAGTGGTGATTTGAGCTGAGGTCAGCGAAACAGGGCAAACTGGCCAGGAGCGGAAGAGCAGGGCTCAGATTGAACTAACCAGCTACCAGGGAATGGGGCTTACAGCGTGGTGATTTGACTTGAAAAAGGAACTTTTATCGTGTGCATCCGTTCTCCTATTCAATCTCCACTAACGTCGGGAAATCAGATAAGAACTCTGTTCCAGCGCGTTTAGTGATGGACCTGCGTCCAAGATTCATCCTGGACCTGGTTCAAAGATTCATCCTGGACCTAGGTCCACTATTCATCCTGGACCTGGGTCCAAGATTCATCCTGGACCTGGATCCAAGATTCATCCTGGACCTGGATCCAAGATTCATCCAGGACCTGGGTCCAAGATTCATCCAGGACCTGGGTTCAAGATTCATTGAGGACCTGGGGCCAAGATTCATCCAGGACCTGGGTCCAAGATTCATCCTGGACCTGGGTCCAAGATTCATCCTGGACCTGGGTCCAAGATTCATCCTGGACTTGGGTCCAAGATTCATCCTGGACCTGGGTCCAAGATTCATCCTGGACCTGGGTCCAAGATTCATCCTAGAACTAGGTCCAAGATTCATCCTAGAACTAGGTCCAAGATTCATCCTGGACCTGGGTCTAAGATTCATCCTGGACCTGGGTCTAAGATTCATCCTGGACCTGGGTTCAAGATTCATCCAGGACATGGGTCCAAGATTCATCCTGGACCTGGGTCCAAGATTCATCCTGGACCTGATTCCAAGATTCATCCTGGACCTGGGTCCAAGATTCATCCTGGACCTGGGTCCAAGATTCATCCTGGACCTGGGTCCAAGATTCATCCTGGACCTGGGTCCAAGATTCATCCAGGACCTGGGTTCAAGATTCATCCAGGACCTGGGTCCAAGATTCATCCTCGACCTGGGTCCAAGATTCATCCTGAACCTGGGTCCAAGATTCATCCTGGACCTGGGTCCAAGATTCATCCTGGACCTGGGTCCAAGATTCATCCTGGACCTGGGTCCAAGATTCATCCTGGACCTGGGTCCAAGATTCATCCTGGACCTGGGTCCATGATTCATCCTGGACCTGGGTCCAAGATTCATCCTGGACCTGGGTCCAAGATTCATCCTGGACCTGGGTCCCAGATTCATCCTGGACCTGGTTCCAAGATTCAGCCTGGACCTGGGTCCAAGATTCAGCCTGGACCTGGTTCCAAGATTCATCCTGGACCTGGGTCCAAGAGAACATGTAGGCCAGGATGAATTACAACAATTGGATATGCTGAATATTTGTGTTGTGGGGTTCTTTGCATAGATTTGGTAATATTAACAGACGAAGAGCTTGGTTTTTGGTAGCGTTTAATGAGGCGTTGGAAATATGGGAGCTGAGAGCCTATGCCTGTGTCCGTCTCGTATGCCTACCCCAAGGGAACTGCTGGAGGGCCGCACGGCACTGAGACATTCAAAGGCAGGCCTATGATTGGCTAATGCCAGATCACATGGCCAGAGGTTTGAAATCACGTGAACAGCCGTTATAAGTACAACCGTACAGCTCGGGCATGCTACGTATGGCGTCTCGACATACAACTATACAAACTAAGGGCAACAGGCAACAACTCTCAGCTGATTCTATACAATGTCAAAGTACACAACAGTTAACATTATACTTCACATGGATATTATCGTGACGGAATAATCTACATTACAATATGATGCATCATGATACATAGGAATTAATTAAATGAGCTCATTCTAGAAAAATCATGATAAAAGAGATAAAAAATAAATTTGTTCGATCGAACTGTCTTCATGTGATCTACGAATTCTGAGGAAATATATTTACAAGAAGGTAGTGATTAACAGACAAGGTAGATATGGTGCACACAAATCTATACTGTTAATTCTCAGAACTCGGAGAGAACGTGAACACACAAAAAAAAAATTTGAGTAATACTAAGTAGATATTATAACACACAGTTAAACGCTTACTACATATTTATCTATACAAGTTATTTACATTTAACCCCAACTCTGCTAGGGTGAGATTGATATAGGCTGTATAATTATCATCTCTGGGTGGATCAAACTCTGTTACAATAGGTAACTCAACTTCTGATTGAGGAGGATCTACACTGGTATCTACAAATGATACTTGAGGACTTCTCAACACTTGTCGTGTACGTAGGGAATAACGACATTCAGGTTGATCTGACTGATCATTAGAGGTAGAGGGTACAGCAACAGGAGAATTATCAGATTCTGTCTCACTTGTCTGATTATTAGGGGTGACAGGGACTTCGTCATCATCATCGCATACTAACTTCATATGATCTAAATGCGATTCTTTAAACTGACCCGTACTAATTTCTCTAACTTTATACTTATTGCCGTTAATATGTTCGACTACTCTATAAGGACCAACGAACTTTTGATCAAGTTTTGGCATTGCTGACGTTTTGTTAAAGTTGAACAACATGACTCTGGACCCTACTTGAACTTTAGTCGGTTTAGCTTTAGTATTAGTTACTTTAGTAAATTCTGCTGTTGACTTATGAAGTGTTTCACGTATTCTTCTGAAAACACTCTGAGCTTGGCTGGTACGAGTTGCTATGAAATCATCAGGGTTATATGACGGTTTGGATTAGAATATAACAACTCATAAGGCAAACGTTTGTCAACACCATACAAGGCGTAATGCGCGTATCACCTATAGAAGCATTGAAAGCAGAATTTATAG
>WNWK01029649.1:0-2500 GCA_009830355.1 Cherax destructor
ACAGGTGATGATAGTGACAATAATGCCAGGTGATGATAGTGACAATAATACCAGGTGATGATAGTGACAATAATATCAGGTGATGATAGTGACAATAATACCAGGTGATGATAGTGACAATAATACCAGGTGATGATAGTGACAATAATACCAGGTGATGATAGTGACAATAATACCAGGTGATGATAGTGACAATAATACCAGGTGATGATAGTGACAATATTACCAGATGATAGTGACAATAATACCAGGTGATGATAGTGACAATAATACCAGGTGATGATAGTGACAATAATACCAGGTGATGATAGTGACAGTAATACCAGGTGATGATAGTGACAATACCAGGTGATGATAGTGACAATAATACGAGGTGATGATATTAACAATAGTACCTTGTGATGATAGTGGCAATAGTACCAGGAGATGATAGTGACACTGATGCCAGGTGATGATAGTGACAATAATACCAGGTGATGATAGTGACAATAATACCAGGTGATGATAGTGACAATAATATCAGGTGATGATAGTGACAATAATACCAGGTGATGATAGTGACAATAATACCAGGTGATGATAGTGACAATAATACCAGATGATGATAGTGACAGTAATACCAGGGATGATAGTGACAATAATACCAGGTGATGATAGTGACAATAGTACCACGTGATGATAGTGACAATAGTACCAGGTGATGATAGTGACAATAATACCAGGTGATGATAGTGACAATAATACCAGGTGATGATAGTGACAATAATACCAGGTGATGATATTGACAATAGTACCAGGTGATGATAGTGACAATAATGCCTGGTGATGATATTGACAGTAATACCAGGGGATGATAGTGACAGTAATACCAGGGAGGGATGGAAAGAGTGAGAGAAGTAGAGAAAGAGGGACCGAGGGAGGGAACAAGGGAGGTGGAAAGAGTCAGGTGTGATTTGGAAAGGAGATTAGTTTAGGTTAAGGTTAGGTTAAGGTTAGGGTAAGGTTAGGCTAAGGTTAGGTTAAGGTTTGGTTAAGGTTTAGTTAAGGTTTGGTTAAGATTTGTTTAAGGTTTGGTTAAGGTTTGGTTAGGTTAGGTTAGGTTAGGTTAGGTTAGGTTTAGGTTTAGGTTAGGTTAGGTTAGGTTAGGTTTAGGTTAGGTTAGGTTAGGTTAAGGTTAGGTTAAGGTTAGGTTAAGGTTTGGTTAAGGTTTGGTTAAGGTTTGGTTAAGGTTTGGTTAAGGTTTGGTTAGGTTAGGTTTAGGTTAGGTTAGGTTAGGTTTAGGTTAGGTTAGGTTTAGGTTAGGTTAGGTTAGGTTTAGGTTATGTTAGGTTTTAGGTTAGGTTTTAGGTTAGATTCGGTTGTTTTAGGTTAGTTTAGGTTAGGTTAGGTTAGGTTTGTGAAGGTTTATTACTCAGTCCTGGTTCAATCTTTAGGCCAAGATGAATCAAGGCTCAGCTCCTCCTTAGGAAAAATTACAAAAATGGAAAAGATAAATAATAACAATAAAGATAAGCACTTTATTTAATAGAATGTTTCATGAATTATTAAATACTTAAACATGAATCTCAAAATCCTATCTTAACAACAAAATGAAAAATGAAATAGAATTCAGTTTCCAAAATCACGAGTGAAGCTCTTAGCATAAAATAAGACAGAAGCAGTCCTATTTTACAGTGGTGTTGGAGGCGGTCAGTCAAGTGAATATCCCTCTGGCCGGAGCCTCACACTTCACCTCTCACCGGGTGGAAGAAAGGGGGGGGGATAGCGGGAGCTAGACCCTCACCCTACCTTAACAAGCAGACTACCACACAAACTATCACCATACAGACATTCAGACTTTCATTACTCCCATCTATGGACTTTTCCCTCACAGGTTAGGTTAGGTTTTAGGTTAGATTAGGTTAGGTTTTAGGTTAGTTTAGGTTAGGTTAGGTTTTAGGTGTACAGTTTGAAGATCGTCCTTGACTACACAGTTTTTAATAATAATAATAATAATAATAATAATAATAATAATAAAAATAATAATAATAATAATAATAATAATTGTCTGATGTATTTTGAGGTGCAACGTTTCCAGCGGTGACCTCCTACCCCCACCTTCCTTCCACTACAGATTTATACACTCTCCAAGTGATTATTTTGTTGCAACCTCTCAAAATGTCCAAACCACCTCATCAACCTCTTCTCAGCTTTCTCGATAATACTTGTAGAAACCCCGCACCTCCTAATCTCCAAGCTATGGATTTTCTGTATAATATTCATACCACAAATTGCCCTCACACACCGGACCTCGGGGGCGTTGACCCCCGAAACCCTCTCAGGTATACAAGATTGTGTCAGCTCAGTTATTAGTTCCTCTGTGACTTGAACTTAGAGAGAGAGAGAGAGAGAGAGAGAGAAAAACGTTTGTTTCTCGCCTCTCAAACAGCCTATCCCAGTCTATTCTATAAATTCCTCTGAGTATTTTATATGTTGTTATCCTGTCTCCCCTGGTTCTTCT
>WNWK01029649.1:7500-24204 GCA_009830355.1 Cherax destructor
ACAGCAGGGGTGACGACAGCAGGGGTGACAACAGCAGGGGTAACGAGAGCAGGTGTGACGAGAGCAGGGGTGACAACAGCAGGGGTGACAACAGCAGGGGTGACGACAGCAGGGGTGACAACAGCAGGGGTGACAACAGCAGGGGTAACGACAGCAGGGGTGACGACAGCAGGGGTAACAACAGCAGGGGTGACGACAGCGGATGCACTGTTATTGTAAAGAATATACTTCAAGAAGTGAAGTCAGTTCAACAAGGGCAGGTGATACAACAGATAACACTTACTGCTCATGCTTCCCAACAGGTCATACAAGATCTCCTGATCCAGGTTTAAGTAATACTGTATTACCCCAGCTAGTCAAACAGGAACCCAGACTACAGACACTGTCAAATACTACTGAAAACCTGAAGAAGGTAGAGGTGGAGGCATGGACACAAGACGCATTATACAATGTTACGTACTTTGTTTCTCTCTGGGCCTGCATGTGTTAGGTTCGGGAATGTGAATGTGGGAGAGTTGCAATGTAGGTTCTGGCAGAAGACATAGGGAGTTTGAGGATATTTGCTGATGCATTGAAGACCATGGGTAGTACACTAACTCGCAATACCCCAGGGGAAGTGCAAGAACATCACTCACGGCTCAAAGAATCATTCATCAAGGTCATCAGGGACTCTGAATTACGTGCTAGGTTAGAGTGGTATGAAAGGTTGCGGCCGATGAACCTCATACCAAGAGTCAGTAGAGCTGCCAGTGGTGGATTCCAGGAGTAAATATAGAGATTTTCTACGTGGTTCAGGAGGCTCATGCATGGTTTAGGAGGCCCATGCATAGTGCAGGAGGACCATGCATGGTGCAGGAGACCCATGCATGGTGCAGGAGGCCCATGCATGGTGCAGGAGGCCCATGCATGGTGCAGGAGGCCCATGCATGGTGCAGGAGACCCATGATAAGTTTAGGTACAATAATAATGAGTATAGAAACAACAATAATGAATGTATGAATAATAAATAATGAGTGTAGGAACAATAATAACGAGTGTATGAACAATAATAACGAGTGTATGAACAATAATAACAATAATAACGAGTGTATGAACAATAATAACAATAATAACGAGTGTATGAACAATAATAACAATAATAACGAGTGTATGAACAATAATAACAATAATAACGAGTGTATGAACAATAATAACAATAATAACGAGTGTATGAACAATAATAACGAGTGTATGAACGATAATAACGAGTGTATGAACAACAATAATGAGCATATGAACAATGGTAATGAATGTATGAACAATAATAACGAGAGTATTAACAATAATAACGAGTGTATTAACAATAACAACGAGTGTATTAACAATAATAACGAGTGTATTAACAATAACAACGAATGTATTAACAATAATAACGAGTGTATTAACAATAACAATGAGTGTATTAACAATAATAACGAGTGTATTAACAATAACAACGAGTGTATTAACAATAACAATTAGTGTATTAACAATAATAACGAGTGTATTAACAATAACAACGAGTGTATTAACAATAACAACGAGTGTATTAAGAATAATAACGAGTGTATTAACAATAACAACGAGTGTATTAACAATAACAACGAGTGTATTAAGAATAATAACGAGTGTATTAACAATAATAATGAGTGCATTAAGAATAATAATGAATGTATGAACAATAATAATGAGTGTGAGTATAGATGATGAAGACAACATCATCTCTCACCCCACATTCATAACTCTCAACATTCATTCACACTGCATCGGAAATTCCCGTGAGGCTGCCACCACTCTGGGCTACCACTGTTATTTCCTGCAATGTGCAGCTACCCTTGGGCTGACACCCCAGTTCAGCCACCCCAGGGGCGGCTACCACAGTGCTGTCGTCACCCCTGAGTGGCCTCCCAGGGGCTTTCAGACGGCAGTGGTCCCACCTGTGACAGAAAGAAACAATCTCCACTCCCACGGGTGATGTCTGTCTAAATCTCTTAATGTCTGCATATATTACAAGCAGAAGCACACACACACACACACACACACACACACACACACACACACACACACACACACACACAAACACAGCACCTAGAAAGGAATCAGCATATACACGATAACCAGCACGGTTTCAGGGAAAGGAAATCCTGTGTCACAAACCTACTGGAGTTTTACGACAAGATGATAAAAGTAAGACAGGAGAGAGAGAAAGAGAGAGAAGTGTGGGTAGACTGCATTTTCTTGGATTGTTAGAAAGCTTTCGACATAGTTCCACACAAGGGATGAGTGCAAATACTAGAGGAGCAGGCAGGAATAACAGGAAAGGCACTGCAATAGATCTGGAAATACCTGATAGGAAGGAAACCAGTGATGGTACGTGACGAGGTACCAGAGTGGGCACCTGTGACGAGCGGGGTTCCACGAGGGTCACTCCTAGGGCCGGTGCTTTACTGGTATATGTGAATGACATGACGGAAGTGATAGATTCAGAGGTGTCCCTGTTTACAGACGATGTGAAGCTAATACTGAGAATTCAAACAGATGAGGACCAGGCAGGACTACAAAGGGATCTGGACAGGCTGCAAGCCTAGTCCAGCAACTGGCTCCTGGAGTTTAACCCCACCAAGTGAAGATTGAGGATGGGCAAAGAAGACCGCAGACGGAGTACAGGCTATGGGGCCAAAGGCTACAAACCACACTCAACGAAAAGGATCTTGGGGTGGGTATCATACCGAGCTCATCTCCTGAGGCGCACATCAACCAAATATCTGCTGCAGCATATGGGCGCCTGACAAACCTAAGAATAGCGTTTCGACATCTAAGTAAGGAGTCATTCACGACACTGTACACCGTGTACGTCAAGCCCATACTGGAGTATGCAGCACCAATATGGAACCCACACCTGGTCAAGCACGTCAAGGAATTAGAGAAAGTACAAAGGTTTGACACAAGACTAATCCCGGAGCTGAGGTGTATGCCCTCACTGGAGGACAGGAAGGATAGGGATATGATAATGACATACAAAATTCTGAGAGTAATTGACAAGGTGAATAAGGACAGGATGTTCCAGAGATGGGACACAGCAACAAGGTGTCACAACTGGAAGTTGAAAACTCAGAACAGTCACAGGGATGTTAGGAAGTATTTTTTTCAGTCATAGAGTTGTCAGGAAGTGGAGAGTGACGCAATGTAGACAGGACCCATACATAACTTAGAGCAGGAAGAGAATATACCTAGTAGCAACCAGCAAATAGCTGGGGACTGAAGCTGTGACACGACTCCTGCAACCACAAACAGGTGAGTACACACACACACACACACACACACTGTATGTATGTATATATGTATGTATATATTCGCCCCGGCAGTCTCCCACGGAGTCAGGGTGACCCAAAAAATAAGAGATACTGCCACCGTCTTCAGTTAATATATGTCTTGCCGGAAGCGAGATGACGTCACAATATCCCCCCCCCCTCCTTCAGTGTGCAGGCGCTGTACTTCACATTTCCAGGACTCAAATCCGGTTACCCGGTTTTACCGAATCCCTTCATAAATGTTACATTGCTCACTCTCCATCAGCACCTCAGAACCTAATTACAACTTGATTCCACTCCTCTCTAACACTCACACCGGCCTGTTGGATGTCCAAGCCCCTAGCACCCAAAACCTCCCTTTCATCTTCCCTTCAACCATTCCTGGGACGACCCCTACCCCTCCTTCCCTCTTTCATGGATTTACATACTCTCCTAGTCATTCTATTTTCCTCTATCCTCTATATGTCCTCTATATGTCCTCTATATGTCCTCTATATGTCTCAACCGACCGCCACTTCCCTCTACCTTTAATGATTAGTCAGATGATTATTATTGTTAATACACTCGTTGTTATTGTTAATACACTCGTTGTTATTGTTAATACACTCGTTATTATTGTTAATATACTCGTTGTTATTGTTAATACACTTGTTGTTATTGTTAATACACTCGTTGTTATTGTTAATACTCTCGTTATTATTGTTAATACTCTCGTTATTATTGTTCATACATTCATTACTATTGTTCATACTCTACTTACTTACTGACCTTAAATGATACATTTGGTAACTCTACACCTCCCACTCTCCAAGTTGCTGATTCTCTGCGTGATATTCACACCACACATTGCTCTTAAACACTGTTTCAAACCTCCCCACTGCAACGTTTAAAATCCATGCTTCACACCCATATTGCAGTGTTGGTACCACTGTACTCTAGTACATTGGTTTTTTTTTTTTTTTTGGCCTCAATGGACAAGACTCTGTGTCCCCACAGATGCCTCAATGCACCACCAACCTTTTCCCCGCGTCAGTTCTATGGTTCACCTCATCTTTCATAGTCCCGTCCGCTGACAAGTCCATTCCCAACTATCTAAACGCATTTACTTCTTCCCAAACCAGGGTACGGGTGAGGCTTGAACTCGCGGCAAGTGAGACGTAAAAGTCCCGGGCAGTGCGTAGGCCACTGGGCCAGATGGCTACAATAAGATTCATCCAACTAGGTATATTTATACACTATAGGGAGGTTAGTATGGGCCCCCACTGGGACTCATGCTAACCTGAAGTTTTATGGCTCACTTGCCGCGAGTTCAAGCCCCACCCGTGCAGTGGTTTGTTTGCAATCTTGTCATTACGATTAGGTGAGTCTTACTTCTTCCCTATTCCCTCTCTTCAATCTTTCATCGGCTAATTTTTATGTTACTAACCTCTGCAACTTCTCTTCAGAATCTCCCCAAAGAACCGAATCATCAGCAAAAAACAACTGTGACAACTTTCGCTTTGTATTAGATTATTATTATTATTATTATTTTATTATTGTATTGATATTATTATTATTACTATTACATTCATGGGGATGGCTAAACCAGTATGGGTCACTGAGTGTATGGAGGAATCTGAATCAATTTAGATTCAATCCAAGGGCAGCACAAGTCCAGTTCAGTAGATCAAGAGCCTCTTTCTGGCATCACGGAGCCTCTCTTGATAGGTCGAGGTAGGGTGACCCGAAAAAGAAGAAACACTTTCACCATCACTCAGTCACCACCTTGCCGATGAGTACCGATATTACAGCTCAGATGATCCTTCCCCACCATCTATCCTAGGTACTTAACTTCCTTTCATTCAACACCCACAGCCTCCCTCACACGCTCCTCTGACTCTTCCTCACTCCTAAAAGATGTTATACTCCACTGCCCAGTAGGTAAACATCACTGCCTCTCTCTCTTCATCAATATTTAACAACTCAGAATATTCCCTCCATCTTCCCAGTGCCTCTGCCTCCCTCTCTCTAGTAGCTCTCATGTTGTTTTAAACTATTAAATCCATTTGTTCCCTAAGCTTTTTCATTATATTGATCTCACTCGAAAACTTGTTCTTGTTCTCAGCAAAAAGTTGTTGGTAAAATCTCACCCACTTTCTCACTGGCTCTTTTTTCACCCCCCCCTCTCTCTCTCCCCCTCTCTTTAACCTTTTTTTTACTCTCCCTGTACTCTTATATGCTACCTTTTTTCACTTACCAAATACTTTCCTTGATTCAATTATATTCCTCTCAACCATGGACTTGCTTGATACAACTTTCTCAGCCTTTTAAAAATCAATTGGATGGTTAAAATCTCTCACATGAATAAACAGAGCATTAGACTCTTGTCTAATTATAATGTTGTTGTTGTTGTAGATTCGCCGGTACTCTCCCAGCCCGGGTCTTTTCCAGATGGTGACCCGGCCTTGGCTCCCTGTCTTGGGAGTGTCTGAGACCTATGTCTCCCATTGGAGGAGGTACAAATACCCCCTCATCGTCTGGGACCAACTGTCCCCAGGCCTAGCCACATTCCCCGCCCTCACGGGGCGGGGAATGTCTGCCATTTTCCACGCCCCAGGGGGACCGTGGGAATGGCAGTCTTGGGAGCCGCAGATGGTAGCAAGCTCCAGCTCTGGCACCTACCCCGCCCTAGAAGGACTGAGCATGGTCACCATTCTCGGTGTCCACTTCTAATGTTATAGTATTTATGTTGTTGCAGTTTTCAAGACTTTTTTTTTTAGTTTGACCGTAATTTTGGGGGGAATTTTTAATCAGATTTTTTTTTACTGTATCAAGATTTTTAAATGCAACTTTGATTTTAAAATTCTGAATTAGAGAAAAAACATCAAGAAAGTTTTCATGGTAAGGGAGAACCAACATATTCTTCATTAAATATGATTGTTCATCCTTTTTTTTTTTAATTGTAAAAAGTATTTCAAGCAATTTTAAAGGATTTATCAATTAAGTATTTTGGGTATTTTAGATCACTGATAAATCCTTAAAAATTTCTAGAAATACATTTTATAATCCAAAGAATGACACAATCATTCAGTCAAAATTATGTTAGTTCTCCCTATGAAAACTTTCTTGATGTATCTTCTTTACTTAAGAATTTTGAAATAAAAGCTGTATTTAAAAATATTGATACAGTAAAAAAAAAAAATATTAAAAAATCCCCCAAAAATGCTGACAGCTGTGTCGATAAGATTCCTGTAAGCAATGTGATAAAGTTTATTGTTCAAACTGAAAGAAAAGTCTTGAATTAAGATTATAACAACATAAATATAACAGAACTGGACAAGAGTCTAATACTCTGTTTATTCATGTGAGAGATTTTAACCATCCAATTGATTTTCAGGAAGGTGAGAAAGTTGTATGAAGCAAGTCTGTGGTTGAGAGAAATATAATTGAATCAAGCCTCATAAAAATAGTATTGTTTTTAATATGAATAATAATTTAGGATTATGCAAATTAGATTAATTTATAATTAATAAAATTTGGGAAGAATTTAAGCTATGCATGACAGGTCCTTGACACTCCGGCATCATAATGGGACAGGTGTAATGTCGTAGGTGAGGTGATATCTCAGCCTTTTAAGCCTTCTACTATTCTGGATATACACTATTTTTCCAACTTACAATACAATACAGTACAATATAATGTAAAGTCTGAAGATTATTTCATCAGATTCGGATGTAAGAAGTCAAGTACAATGATTATTCACTAAAAAATATCTCGGTACAACAATTATATCTGAACGAAGGGAACTGAAACATATTGTACAATATGGGAAGCAGGAAAACAAAAGCGGAAGCCAGAGGTTCAACAGCATGAATAATGGATGATAACTCAACAAGCAAGTTTTTACATGCATCTGAACACAAGATATTGTTATCATGGATTACACTGAAGCAGCAGGGTGACAGGGAAGCAGCAGGGTGGCAGGGAAGCAGCAGGGTGACAGGGAAGCAGCAGGGTGACAGGGAAGCAGCAGGGTGGCAGGGAAGCAGCAGGGTGACAGGGAAGCAGCAGGGTGACAGGGAAGCAGCAGGGTGGCAGGGAAGCAGCAGGGTGACAGGGAAGCAGCAGGGACAGGGAAGCAGCAGGGTGACAGGGAAGCTTTGATATCTTCTGGCAGAGAGCCAGATCCAAATTTTGGTCCTTTAATGGTCACTGAGTCTTGTTTTGGTTTCGTAGTACATGGGAGTCATCAGAGAGGTATTTGTATCTTGTATCTTGGTTATGAATTCTGTTGCAGCTCTCCAGGAAGAGTTTCAGAACTGCGTTTATATTTGTAATGATTGTCCAGTATACATATAGTTTGTACAGCATTAGGAGGGAAAGCTTTGTATATTGAGTAAGATGAAAGTTTTGGAGAGTGGGGGAATGTGTTGTCTAGCGTTGCTTTAGTGAGCATTCGTAATATACAGCAACTTTTTCTGTTGAGTTACTGTTGGCTTTCGGTGATTTGCTGTAGTAGATCCCCTGGCCCAAATATCACAAGGAAGGTAAAGATAGATTACAAACTAGTACAGAGTACCACTCTCTAATCTCTGATACTTCCCAGTCGTGGGTAGTACAGAGTACCACTCTCTAATCTCTGATACTTCCCAGTCGTGGGTAGTACAGAGTACCACTCTCTAATCTCTGATACTTCCCAGTCGTGGGTAGTACAGAGTACCACTCTCTAATCTCTGATACTTCCCAGTCGTGGGTAGTACAGAGTACCACTCTCTAATCTCTGATACTTCCCAGTCGTGGGTAGTACAGAGTACTGTTGGAGGTACATAGTAACGTATCTTAGATAGGATGCCTACTGTTTTGGACACCTTCTTGGTATAGACCTAAACATTTTCCCTCAATCTGTCTTACAATGAGTGAATCATTTATCATTATACTGAGTGATAAATTTTTAGCTGTGTTTTCAAGCATCATGTAGAAAGTCTTGTCAAAATTAAGAATGAATTCATTGGTAGTTATCCAAACAGAGGTCTTTATGAGCTCGTCTCTAACTGAGAGAAACCGGATTTGAATGGGAGATGACAAAAGTTGTGTCATCCGCAAACAGAAGTGGGTTTGAGTACCTGAGATGCATTGCAAAAGTTGTCGATGCGATTAGGAAAAGCAAAGGTCCAAGGACACTGCCTTGAGGCACTCCTATGTTGACGGGTCGAGCTGACGAGGTTGACATTCATGAACGCATAGTGGCGTCTTAGTATGTAAGAGTTCCACCTCTGATACCATAATGTTATAGTTTTAAGAAGCAGGATGATGTGGTCTACAGCATCGAAAACTTTCCTAAGGTCTATGAAAGGCACATAGGATATTCATTATTTTTAAGAAATTAATAAATTAAGTTAAGCATTTTCATTACTGCATCATTCGCACTTTTTCCTGACCTGAAGCCAAACTGTCAGGGAATAAGTATTTTGTGAAACACTAAGAAAGAGTAAACCCGTTATAAGTTTTTCGAAGATTTTAGATAATGACAAATTAGTAATTGGCTTGTAGTAATTCACATCGGTTGGGTCTCCACCTTCATGCATTATGGAAAAGTTTCAGTTTCTAATGATTTGTTGATCATTGTTGCAATGGTGGGAGTTAGTACATGAGGCTCTTTCTTATGCATTAATGGCAGTACACTGACTTTCACTCAATAGCTGCCTTGCCAGAAATGTGCTGACATCACAGTTCAAAAGACTTTCCGACCAGTAACATATCTCCCCTCCCCCCTCCTTCAGAATGTATGCTCCCTACTTCCCACCCTCCAGGACTCAGGTCCAGCTAACCAGTTTCCCTGAATCCTTCATAAATGCTACCTACCATAAAAACCACTTACCATCATCACTCTGATCTAACACACTGACACAAGCCTGCTGGATGCTGAAACTATTCCATTACTTCCTCTAAACAGCCAGCAGTAACAGCCTGGTTGATCAGTCCCTGATCCACCATGAGGCCTGGTCTCGGACCGGGCCGCGGGGGAGTTCACCCCCGAAACCCTCTCCAGGAAAACTCAAGGTAAACCATCTATTCGTGTTACGATCCGTTCTACTCCTGCCTTCCACATCGGATTTATATGTCATCTGTTCCAGTTCTTTCAATAGAATCAAACCACCTTAATAATACTAGCGGAATTCCAGAAATAATAAATTATGTAGAACAGGAAGATAATAGACTATGCTCGATTGGGGTAACTAGTGACATGGTCCTCAGACAAATAGAGAAATTAAAACCTAACAAATCCCCAGGCCCTGTGAACTGTTTGCAAGAGTTTTAAAGGAATGTAAAGAGGAACTTAGCAAACCTTTTCAATATATCACTACAAACTGGCATAGTGCCAGACAAATGGAAAAGGGCAAATGTAATACCTATTTGCAAAGCAGGTGACAGGTCCTTAGCTTCGAACAATAGACCAATAAGCCTTACCTCCATAGTTGGTAAATTTATGGAATCAATAATTGCCGAGGCAATTCGTAGCCATCTTGAAAAGCATAAATTGATTAATGAATCTCAACACGGTTTTACTAAGGGGCGTTCCTGTCTTACGAATTTATTAACTTTTTTCACTAAAGTGTTTGAGGAGGTAGATCATGGTAATGAATATGATATTGTGTATATGGACTTCAGTAAGGCTTTCGATAAAGTTCCACATCAGAGGCTACTGGGGAACCTTAAGGCACACGGAATAGGATGAGAATTTTTTTCCTGGGTAGAGGCATGGTTGACAAATAGGCGGCAGAGAGTTTGCATAAATGGAGAGAAATCAGAATGGGGGCGCGTCTCAAGCGGTGTTCCACAGGGGTCAGTTTTGGGCCCCCTGTTGTTTACAATTTACATAAACGACATAGATGAGGGAATAAATAGTAACATAAGTAAATTTGCTGATGACACCAAAATAGGCCGTCCAATTCATTCAACTGAGGACATTAGAGCACTCCAGGATGATTTGAATAGACTGATGCAGTGGTCGGAGAAGTGGCAGATGCAGTTTAATGTAAACAAATGCAAAGTTCTAAATGTTGGGCAGGACAATAACCATGCCACATATAAACTGAATAATGTAGATCTTATTACTTGTGATTGCGAGAAGGATTTAGGAGTGTGTTCGCAATAAAGCTAACAGAATCCTTGGCTTCATATCTAGAAGTATAAATAATAGAAGTCCTCAGGTTGTTCTTCAACTCTATATATCTTTGGTTAGGCCTCATTTAGATTATGCTGCACAGTTCTGGTCACCGTATTACAGAATGGATATAAATGCACTGGAAAACGTACAAAGGAGGATGACAAAGTTGATCCCATGTATCAGAAATCTTCCCTATGAGGATAGACTGAAAGCCCTGAATCTGCACTCTCTAGAAAGGCGTAGAATTAGGGGGGATATGATTGAGGTGTATAAATGGAAAACAGGAATAAATAAAGGGGATGTAAATAGCGTGCTGAAAATATCCAGCCAAGACAGGACTCGCAGCAATGGTTTCAAGTTGGAAAAGTTCAGATTCAGGAAGGATATAGGAAAGCACTGGTTTGGTAATAGAGTTGTGGATGAGTGGAACAAACTCCCGAGTACCGTCATAGATGCTAAGACGTTGTGTAGTTTTAAAGATAGGTTAGATAAATACATGGGAGGGTGTGGATGGGTGTGAGTTTGGACCTGACTAGCTTGTACTACCAGGTCAGTAGCCATACTAATTCCTTAAGTGGAAGTGACCTGACCAGGTGGTCGGCTAGATAATTATATGAGTGGGTGCGGTTGGGTGTGAGTTGGTCCTGACTAGCTTGTGCTACTAGGTCAGATGCAGTGCTCCTTCCTTAAGTGAATATAACCTGACCTGGCTGGGTCGGGGCATTGGCTTAAGCCGTTGGAAACTTGGACTTGCCTCGCATGGGCCAGTAGGCCTGCTGCAATGTTTCTTCTTTCTTATGTTCTTATGTTCTAATAACCTCCCCTCAGCTCTCTGAATTATACCTTGTGAATACCGTCTTCTTAGTTCCACGAATTGAGTTTTGTGCATATTATTCACATCAAACGTCTCCCTCAAAAACATCTCCACTATCACCAGTTTCCTCCTCACTGCAACATTTAAAGCCCCTGCCTCCCACACGTGCAACAGTGTTGGTACCATTATACTCTGGTACATTGCATTCCCCTTTTTTACCTCCATATTATATATATAAACAGATCTTTGCGGAACGCCACTTGTGACTGGTTCCCACTCTGATTTCACACCTTCCATACAAACTACTTCCTTTTGGATAGCTTTGCCTCGATCCATGACAGAACTCTTTTCCCAGTACCATGAGCTGCCACTTTCTTTAGCACTCTTCTGTGTGGTACTCTATTAGAAGCCTTAATGAAATACAAATAAACAACATAGCACTATACATCATGATTTACTGCCTCAGATGCTTTACTGAACGTCAATAAATTTGTTAGACAAGAACGGCCCATCGTGAGTCCATTATGTTTATAAAGATGTCTTATTACTATAGATTTTATAATTGAGTCATTAACCTACAAAATTTAACTTTTTATCCAATTCAGAATCTTTCGTGCGCTTAACACGAATCTTTTATGTCTAGTTTTTATTACTATTTTGGCAACTGAAGTTTGAAGAACCACATGTTATATGTCATTTAACTATCATAGGTATATACTATGTATGGATATTAAGTGTGGTACGTGCAATGATAAAACTAATCTTTCTTAATGTCAATTTACTATATATAAACATTACAAAACTCACATAAATTTCCATGCAGTCAAACATACTTACATCACAATTCTCAAGTTTTCTCGCTTGTGTTGAGAACAGTTCTCCCGCACCAGTCTCCACCAGGAGTCAACCATCAGTGTCCACCAGGAGTCAACCATCAGCGTCCACCAGGAGTCAACCATCAGCGTCCACCAGGAGTCAACCATCAGCGTCCACCAGGAGTCAACCATCAGCGTCCACCACGAGTCATCCATCAGCGTCCACCAGGAGTCAACCATCAGCGTCCACCAGGAGTCAACCATCAGCGTCCACCAGGAGTCAACCATCAGCGTCCACCAGGAGACAACCATCAGTGTCCACCAGGAGTCAACCATCAGCGTCCACCAGGAGTCAACCATCAGCGTCCACCAGGAGTCAACCATCAGCGTCCACCAGGAGTCAACCATCAGCGTCCACCAGGAGTCAACCATCAGTGTCCACCAGGAGTCAACCATCAGCGTCCACCAGGAGTCAACCATCAGTTTTAAACTGATCGTAAGGTTTTCTTGATATTTCTTCTGTATGATGGCTGGGTCTTGGTGGATCGTTCACCATGATGGCTGGGACTTGGTGGATCGTTCACCATGATGGCGGGGTCTTGGTGGATCGTTCACCATGATGGCGGGGTCTTGGTGGATCGTTCACCATGATGGCTGGGTCTTGGTGGATCGTTCACCATGATACCTGGGTCTTAGTGGATCGTTCACCATTGTGGCTGGGTCTTGGTGGATCGTTCACCATGATGGCTGGGTCTTGGTGGATCGTTCACCATGATGGCTGGGTCTTGGTGGATCGTTCACCATGATAGCGGGGTCTTGGTGGATCGTTCACCATGATGGCTGGGTCTTGGTGGATCGTTCACCATGATACCTGGGTCTTGGTGGATCGTTCACCATGATGGCTGGGTCTTGGTGGATCGTTCAACATGATGGCTGGGTCTTGGTGGATCGTTCACCATGATAGCTGGGTCTTGGTGGATCGTTCACCATGATGCCTGGGTCTTGGTGGATCGTTCACCATGATGCATGGATCTTGGTGGATCGTTCACCATGATGCATTGATCTTGATGGATCGTTCACCATGATGCCTGGGTCTTGGTGGATCGCTCACCATGATGCCTGGGTCTTGGTGGATCGTTCACCATGATGCCTGGATCTTGGTGGATCGTTCACCATGATGCCTGGATCATGGTGGATCGTTCACCTTGATGCCTGGGTCTTGGAGGATCGTTCACCATGATGCCTGGATCTTGGTGGATCGTTCACCATGATGCCTGGATCTTGGTGGATCGTTCACCTTGATAGCTGGGTCTTGGTGGATCGTTCACCATGATGCCTGGATCTTGGTGGATCGTTCACCATGATGGCAGGTTCTTGGTGGATCGTTCACCATGATGCCTGGATCTTGGTGGATCGTTCACCATGATAGCTGGTTCTTGGTGGATCGTTCACCATGATGCCTGGATCTTGGTGGATCGTTCACCATGATGGCTGGGTCTTGGTGGATCGTTCACTATGATGCCTGGATCTTGGTGGATCGTTATCAATGATGCCTGAATCTTGGTGGATCGTTCACCATGATGCCTGGATCTTGGTGGATCGTTCATCTTGATGCCTGGGTCTTGGTGGATCGTTCACCATGATGCCTGGATCTTGGTGGATCGTTCACCATGATGCCTGGGTCTTGGTGGATCGTTCACCATGATGCCTGGGTCTTGGTGGATCGTTCACCATGATGCCTGGATCTTGGTGGATCGTTCACTATGATGCCTGGATCTTAGTGGATCGTTCACCATGATGCCTGGATCTTGGTGGATCGTTCACCATGATGCCTGGGTCTTGGTGGATCTTTCACCATGATGGCTGGTTCTTGGTGGATCGTTCACCATGATGCCTGGATCTTGGTGGATCGTTCACCATGATGGCTGGGTCTTGGTGGATCATTCACTATGATGCCTGGATCTTGGTGGATCGTTCTCAATGATGCCTGGATCTTGGTGGATCGTTCACCTTGATGCCTGGGTCTTGGTGGATCGTTCACCATGATAGCTGGATCTTAGTGGATCGTTCACCTTGATGCCTGGGTCTTGGTGGATCGTTCACCATGATGCCTGGATCTTGGTGGATCGTTCACCATGATGCCTGGATCTTGGTGGATCGTTCACTATGATGCCTGGATCTTGGTGGATCGTTCTCAATGATGCCTGGATCTTGGTGGATCGTTCACCATGATGCCTGGATCTTGGTGGATCGTTCACCATGATAACTGGGTCTTGGTGGATCGTTCACCATGATGCCTGGATCTTGGTGGATCGTTCACCATGATGGCTGGGTCTTGGTGGATCGTTCACCATGATGCCTGGATCTTGGTGGATCGTTCACCTTGATGCCTGGGTCTTGGTGGATCGTTCTCATGATGCCTGGATCTTGGTGGATCGTTCACCATGATGCCTGGATCTTGGTGGATCGTTCACCATGATGCTGGTCTGTGGATCGTTCACCTGATGCCTGGATCTGGTGGATCGTTCACCATGATGCCTGGATCTTGGTGGATCGTTCACCATGATGGCTGGGTCTTGGTGGATCGTTCACCATGATGCCTGGATCTTGGTGGATCGTTCACCTTGATGCCTGGGTCTTGGTGGATCGTTCACCATTATGCCTGGATCTTAGTGGATCGTTCTCAATGATGCCTGGATCTTGGTGGATCGTTCACAATGATGCCTGGGTCTTGGTGGATCGTTCTCAATGATGCCTGGATCTTGGTGGATCGTTCACCATGATGCCTGGATCTTGGTGGATCGTTCACCATGATGGCTGGATCTTAGTGAATAGTTCACCTTGATGCCTGGGTCTTGGTGGATCGTTCACCATTATGCCTGGATCTTAGTGGATCGTTCACATTGATGCCTGGATCTTGGTGGATCGTTCACCATGATGCCTGGGTCTTGGTGGATCGTCTCAATGATGCCTGGATCTTGGTGGATCGTTCACCATGATGCCTGGGTCTTGGTGGATCGTTCACCATGATGCTGGTCTTGTGGATCGTTCACCTTGATGCCTGGGTCTTGGTGGATCGTTCACCATTATGCCTGGATCTTAGTGGATCGTTCACCTTGATGCCTGGGTCTTGGTGGATCGTTCACCTTGATGCCTGGATCTTGGTGGATCGTTCACCTTGATGCCTGGATCTTGGTGGATCGTTCACCATGATGCCTGGGTCTTGGTGGATCGTTCATTATGATGGCTGGGTCTTGGTGGATCGTTCACCATGATGCCTGGATCTTGGTGGATCGTTCACCATGATGCCTGGGTCTTGGTGGATCGTTCACCATGATGCCTGGGTCTTGGTGGATCGTTCACCATGATGCCTGGGTCTTGGTGGATCGTTCACCATGATGCCTGGGTCTTGGTGGATCGTTCACCTTGATGCCTGGGTCTTGGTGGATCGTTCACCTTGATGCCTGGGTCTTGGTGGATCGCTCACCATGATGCCTGGGTCTTGGTGGATCGCTCACCATGATGCCTTGATCTTGGTGGATCGTTCACCATGATGCCTGGGTCTTGGTGGATCGTTCACCTGATGCTGGGTCTTGGTGGATCGTTCACCATGATGCCTTGGATCTTGGTGGATCGTTCACCATGATGCCTGGTCTTGGTGGATCGTTCACCTTGATGCTTGGGTCTTGGTGGATCGTTCACCTTGATGCTGGATCTTGGTGGATCGTTCACCATGATGCCTGGATCTTGGTGGATCGTTCACCATTTATGCCTGGGTCCTGGTGGATCGTTCACCATGATGCCTGGGTCTTGGTGGATCGTTCACCATGATGCCTGGTCTTGGTGGATCGTTCACCTGATGCCTGGGTCTTGGTGGATCGTTCACCATGATGCCTGGGTCTTGTGGATCGTTCACCTGATGCCTGGGTCTTGGTGGATCGTTCACCATGATGCCTGGATCTTGGTGGATCGTTCACCATGATGCCTGGTCTTGGTGGATCGTTCACCATGATGCCTGGGTCTTGGTGGATCGTTCACCATGATGCCTGGGTCTTGGTGGATCGTTCACCTTGATGCCTGGGTCTTGGTGGATCGTTCACCTTGATGCCTGGGTCTTGTGGATCGCTTCACCATGATGCCTGGGTCTTGGTGGATCGTCCCATGATGCCTTGATCTTGGTGGATCGTTCACCATGATGCCTGGGTCTTGGTGGATCGTTCACCTTGATGCCTGGGTCTTGGTGGATCGTTCACCATGATGCCTGGGTCTTGGTGGATCGTTCACCATGATGCCTGGATCTTGGTGGATCGTTCACCTTGATGCCTGGGTCTTGGTGGATCGTTCACCATGATGCCTGGATCTTGGTGGATCGTTCACCATGATGCCTGGATCTTGGTGGATCGTTCACCTTGATGACTGGGTCCTAGTGGATCGTTCACCATGATGCCTGGATCTTGGTGGATCGTTCATCTTGATGCCTGGGTCTTGGTGGATCGTTCACCATGATATCTGGATCTTGGTGGATCGTTCACCTTGATGCCTGGGTCTTGGTGGATCGTTCACCTTGATGCCTGGGTCTTGGTGGATCGTTCACTATGA
>WNWK01029650.1:0-24203 GCA_009830355.1 Cherax destructor
ACACCAATCATACCCAGCCCCCCCACTAAAAATTTTTAAACCCAACCTTTTTTAAAACCCCAAAGTCCATCAAACTAAAACCCCGGGTAGTTTCAAATTTGGGTTGGGAAAAAAGGGGGGTTTTAAAAAAAGGGAGCCCCAAGAGAGGGGAGAGGAGAGAGTTTTTGGGGAGGTTTTAAGATGGAATTTTTTAACCAAGGGGAGAAAAAGGGGGGGGGCCCCAAATGCTAAAAAGGGGAAACATGTAGAGGGGTGGGTAGGTTTTTGGGTCCCCAGGGAAATGAAAAAGGGGGCCCTTTTTTTGGGAATTTTTTGTATAAAAAGGGGGTTTTTGTTTTGGGAAACATTTTTTGAAAAAGAGGATAAATAAAATACAAGATATGATGTGGGGGAATGAAAAAGGGGTTTTTTGGGGCTACTATTGGTAAATAAAAGACTTTTTAGTGGGACTTCAAAGAATGTTTATAGGGGGGGCAAATTATCAGATCATTTTTTTGTTATACCCACAGGGGGGTAAAAGGTGGATGGGATACAAGGAAAATAAAAGGGAAAAAAGAGAGAGGTGAAGGTTTATAAAAAAAAGAGGAGGAAAGGGGGGTAAATATAAACAACTATTGGGGGGTAGAGGGCTAGTGAGAGTTGGGGGGCAAGGGGGCAAGATGAAGGGTAGCAAAAATGGGGGGTTTGGAGTGCCCAAAAGTTGGGGGGGGGAAAGGGAGAAAGAAGACCCATTGGGGGAAATTTGAGATGTAAAGAGAGTAGAAGGGGGGAAAAATTAGCATATGAGAGGTTTTTTCAAAGTAGAAGTGATGCAAGGAGGGAAGAGTATATGGAGAAAAAAAGAGAGGTTAACAGGGGGTGGAAGAATGAAAAAAGAGAGAAAAATGAGAGAGGGGGTGAGATTTATAAAAAAATTTTTTGTTGAAAATAAGAAAAATTTTTGGGGAGGTTTTTAAAATATTGAGGAAGCCTAGGGAAAAAAAGGGATTTGACAGTTAAAAATAGGAGAGGAGAGTTATTAAAGGAGAGTTAGGGGATGGGGAAATGGGGGGAAATTCTGAGGAGTTGAAAAGTTGATGAAGACAGGGAAGCTGGATTTCATGAAAGGGCAAGGAGGAATAACATTTTGGGGGTTGTGGAAGAGCCATTTTGAGGGGGGGGAAGTTTTTTGGGTGGGGGAGGGTAGAATGAAAGGGGGTGGGCAGCTGGGACTGAGGGGATAAAGATAGAAATGTTGGCAGGGGGGGAATAGTTTTGGGGGGTTTGGGGCCATTTTTTTATTAAAGAAGGAAGGGGGAAACCCGGGTTTGGGCAGAAAAACATGTATTTTTCCCTTTGTATAAGGAAAAGGGGGGCGAAGAGGGGAAAAAATTTATAGGGGAATAAGCCCGTTGAGTGTACCTGGTAAAGGATGGTAGACTTATTATTGAAAGAATTGAGTAAGACAGAGAGCAGGATAGAGATGAACAAGGGGGGTTAGGAAAGGTAGGGGGGTAGACCAAGTGTTTTCAGTGAAACAATAGGTGAACAGTTTTGGGTTGGGGTAAAAAGGTTTTTTGGGATTTAGGGTTCCTTTAAAAACATGATGGCTGGATAGGGGGCAAAAGTGGCAGATGGCAGGGTAGGAATAGGAGGATTACGGGCAGGAAGAGTTTTTTGAGGATAGTGAGGCTCAGGTTATGGGAGGGGGGGAGGGACATTTCCCCCGTAAAATGGGCCTTAGACAAGATTGGTGATGTCACCATGGTTGTTCAATATATTTATAGATGGGGTTGTAAGAGAATTTTAATGCGAGGGTCTCGGCAAGAGGGTGGGGAAAAAATAAAGAATCAAATACAAAAGGGGAGTTGTACGTTGTTTTTTGTTTTAGACACTGCTTTTGGGGGATTCCAAGATAAGCTGCAGAGGTTGGAAAAAAATTGAAAGTGAATATAGGAAAGAGGTTGAGGGGGATAACAAAAAAAATTAGGTGATGAAAGATTGATATCAGATTGGAGGGAGAGAGATGGAGGAGGGAATGATTCAGATTTTGGGAGGGACATGCAGAGAGGGGCTATGAAGGATGAGGTGAATCATAGAATTGATGAGAGGAAAAAGGGGGAGTGGAGCACTGGAAAAAGTGGAGACAAAGAACTTTTTTCCCTGGAAGTAAAGAAGGGGGAAAATAGAGAGTATAGTTATACCAACACTCTTTTATGGGGGGGAAGCAGGGTGATGAATGTTTCAATGAGGAAAAGGCCGGGGGCGGGGGATGTCAGGGGGGGGGTCAATTTTGGGTGAATATAATGCAGAGAATTGGGGTTTGGAAATTAGGGGGAGGTGGGGTTACCAAAAATTATTATCCAGAGAGCCCCGGGAAAGGGGGGTTTTTAGGGGTCGGGGGGAGAGAGAATGGAACGAGACAGAATGACTTTTGAGTGTATAAACTTTTAGTGGGTGGAAGGCGGGGGGAGGGGTCGGCGAGGGGGAAAAGGGTTTGGGGGGGGGGGGTGAAGGGGGTTTTTTAAAGGCAGGGGGTTTACTCAAAGAAGCATGCGCGAGCGCATTTTATGGAAAACGGTTTTTAAAAATTTTTTTAATTTCTCGAATTTTTTGAGTGGAGCAGAAATTTATAAAGGGGTTCCCGGGGAAAACCCGGGAGGCCAGACTTGAGTCCTAGAGATGGGAAGTACAGTGTCTGCACTCTGAAGGAGAGGTGTTAATGTTGCAGTTTTATAAATGTAGTGTAAAGCACCTCTCTGGCAAGACAGTGATGGAGTGAATGATGATGAAAGTTTTTCTTTTTCTGGCCACCCTGCCTTGGTGGAATCGCCGATGTGTTAATAAAAAATAAATACATGAGTGAGAGGGTTGATATGAGTGGGACTTGCACATGAGTAAATAGAATTAACAAAGCTTATTGTTTGGGTAGCATTTATTCTGTTAGTGGGGAAAAGTGCTGTCATGGATCGAGTCATGGCTCACTAATAGGAAGCAGAGAGTATGCATAAATAGGGTTAAATCCGCATGGGGGTTTGTAACAAGTGGCGTTCCACAGGGATAAGTCTTGGGACTGTTGTTGTTTATAATATAGTATATCAATGACCTTGATGAGGGAATTACTAGTGATATGAGCAAATTCGCCGATGACACGAAGATAGGTAGGATAATTGATTCAAACGTAGATGTCAGGGAACTTTAGGAGGATTTAGACAAACTCAATTACTGGTCAGAAAAGTGGCAGATGCAATTCAACGTAGATAAATGCAAGGTTCTGAAGCTCGGGAGTGTCCATAACCCAAGCACTTATAAGTTAAATAACTTAGAACTTAGACGTACAGATTGCGAAAAGGACTTGGGGGTTGTGGTAAGCAGCAACCTTAAACCAAGACAGCAATGCCTAAGCATGATAAATTAGACACATATGCAACACTTAGGTATTTTCACTGAGGAAACGTTTTGCCACACAGTGGCTTCATCAGTCCAATACAAAGCAGAAAGTTGTAAGGAGAGGAGGAGTTTGAGGTAATCAGTCCCTCGGCCTAGAGTCGATGTGTTCAGTCCATCAATCTTGTAGAAAGTACGAAGCCATGGAAGTGGCTTATATACTGTAGTCAGTGAGGCAAAGCAGGAGGAGGCGGGTCATAGTGGTACCATTCACTATTCGAAGTAGGTCTTCGTCAAAGGTTGGACAAGTGTTGAAGAATTCGTTTGTATCAAGATCTACCATGCAAACAATTACAGTTGGTGTCCCACAGGGAAGTGTTCTTGGCCCACTTCTCTTTCTCATTTACATAAACGACCTACCAAATGCATCTCAACTGCTCAAACCCATACTATTTGCAGATGACACTACATACATCTTCTCTCACCCAAGCCCAGACAAACTAGCCAACACTGTAAATGCTGAATTGCAGAAAATATCTACCTGGATGATGACTAACAAGCTTACTCTCAATATTGATAAAATCTATTTCATTCAGTTTGGAAACAGAGCTACAAATGTACCACTTAACATAATGATAAATGGGTCCCTTGTCACAAAACTCACAGAAGGAAAATTCTTAGGAATCCATCTTGACAGTGGCCTCAAATTTCAGACACATATACAACAAATTTCCAAGAAAGTCTCCAAGACCGTAGGAATACTATCCAAGATACGGTACTATTTCCACAACCAGCTCTCCTTAGCCTGTATCACTCACTTATTTACCCCTACCTCACCTATGGAATCTGCGCATGGGGCTCAACAACAATAACTCATCTCAGACCATAACGCTAAATGGATCACCCATCACAAGACTCACAGTGGGAAAATTCTAGGAATCCACCTTGACAGTATCCTCAAATTCCAAACACACATACAACAAATTTCCAAAAATCTCAAAGACAGTAGGCATACTATCAAAGATATGCTATTATGTGCCTCAATCAGCTCTCCTTGCTCTGTATCATTCACTCATCTACCCTTATCTCACCTAAGGAATTTGTGCATGGGGATCAGCATAACCAGCAAAAGGCAGCAGTCAGAATGATAACAAATTCCCACTCTAGACAGCATACTCCGCCAATATTCGAAAGTCTAAAACTACTCACTGTAAAGAACATTCACACTTATTCTTGTGTCTACTACATACATAGAACTCTACACTCAAATATAAACCCTCCACTCAAAATTCTCCTCACCAACTTTAACAGGACCCATGACCTTAACACACGACACAGATCACTTTTGATATACCTAGAGTCCATATCACTCTGTGTAAAAACTCTATGGACATTAAGGGGCCAAAATCTGGAAGTCATTACCAGAAAATATTAAAACAACCTTGCCTGAACATCAATTTAAGACTCTTCTCAAAAACCACCTACTCACCCTAAACTAAATATCTCATATTGTAAACTACTTTAACTCAGTGTTTTTACCCATAATAAAAATTCTATATTTACTATTGATATAACCATCTTATAACACGTTGACAAACGTAATATCCTCAGATTGTAATTTAAGTAAACTTATTTTGCCAAAAACACATCCTAATGTTTAATTATAACAAAATTATTCTTTTTTCTAGTATAAAGTAGTCAATAAGTCATTAGATTAAGTCTGCCCATAATGCCATGGCAAAATAGTGGCTCTCCTTTCTCTTCAATTCTAATTGTAATTACAAAATCTCGATGTAAACTTTTCAATGAAATAAACTTTACTTTACTTTACATTAATAACACAACAAAAGGCTGCAGTGAGAATGATAACAAATTCACCCAGACAACATCTCCACCTATTCAAAATCTAAACTTCTCCCCTAAAAAATCCATACTTTTACTGTGCCAATTACATCATAGAACCTAAACTCTATTAACCCACCAGTCAAACTTCTCCTTCCAACCTTAAAAGGACACATGACCATACCAAGGCACAGATCCCTTCGTTTCCCCCTGTCCATCTCACACTATGCAAAAACTCAATTCCTTAAAAGGCCCAAAAATTTGGGAAACGTTACTGGATTACCGAAACACTGCCTGTACCTCAATTCAAAACTCTGCTGAAAAAACCCCTACTCCCCAAAACTAAAAAAATTGGGGGACCCTTGGTTTTCGTTCACACCCCTTTAACCATTTTATTTTTTACCTATATGTTTCACTGCAAACTTTTCACCCCCACCCCTTTCCCAAAGCCTCCTTTTCATCCGCCATCCTGCTCTCTGTCTTACTCCTAATTCTTTCAATAAAATCTTTCCCTTTTCCGGATACTCCAGACTTATTCCCCCAAAATTTTTTAATCTTTGTCCCCCCTTTATACAAAGGAACTGCATGCCCCTTGCCAACCCCTAGGTACCTTACCCTCTTCCATACTTTATTAAATAAAACACTAACCACTCTAAAACAATCCCCCCCCCTTTTTAACTTTTATTTTTACCCCATCAATCCCAGCGCTTTCCCCCCTTTCATTCTACTCACTGCCCTAACTTCCCCACTACAATTTTTTCCTCCCCTAAAGATATTTTCCTCCTTTTATAACAAATCACAGCTTTATTTCATCCTCCAAAAATTTTTCCCCCTTTTTTAACAAAATTTGTTGATAACATCTCACCCAATTTCTGTTTTTCTTTTTACATCTTTTCCCTTTTTAACCTTTTTCCCAAAATTCTCCTCCCCCCTTTTTTATTTTACCAAAACCTTAGTTTTTTTTTCTTATTTCTTTTAAACTCATTACCAACGTTTTTTCTTTCCCGCCCCATTTTTTTAAACCAAACCCGGAAATTGATAATTTTAAAAACCCCCTACCTCTTCCCCATGCCATACCTCACTAAATTTTTTCCCCCAAAATGTTAATTTCCCTAATCCTCCTTTAGTTTATAAATCTTCCTTCTCTCTTACTTGCGTTTAATCCTTTTCCCCATCTCCCTTTTTTTACTCTCACGAGTACAACAAAAAAGTGATTGATATATCTAAATTTCAAAAACATGTACATCTAAAGCTACCAACGTTTTTTTACTAAAAATGTAGTCAAACAAACTCTTCATTTTCCCCTACATTTTTTTATATAAGGCCCTCATTTAGCACGGTAGAGTTCCTGAAAACTTTTAGAAAATCTTTAGAAAGAACTTAGGGGAAAAATTACGTCCGAGTAAAAAAAGCAAAAGTTTTTTTGAAAAGATCTTCAAAAAAAAGAAAATTTGAATTGTAGTTCATTATCGTGATGTATTATGTTGTTTTTACTGTAAAACTAAATAAAAAAATTTTAAATTATTTTCTTAAATTGTATGGTTTTTTGGGAGAGGGAGAGGAGGAGTTTGGGCCTATTTGGGGGGGTGGATAGTAAAATTCGGAACTGAAGTAAATTTGTAGATGCTCTAACAATAAAGTCATTCAGAATCGACAAGTCATTCAGTAAGCCGTCCATTATGAAAGTTTTAAGTCATTCAGTATCATTCAAAAATGCAAGGTTTCAGTGTCAGTGTCATTGAAGGGCGCATTAAGCCGCGTCAAGTCATTCATTGTAGTCAAAAGTCATTCATTGTGCGTCAAGTCATTCAGTAAGTCATCGTCATTCAGTAAGTCAGTCAAGACATTCAGTAAGTCAGTAAAGTTAAAAGTCAGTCAAGACATTCATAAGTCAGTCAAGACATTCAGTAATCGAGACTTAAAAGGTCAGTCAGCGTTTCTTTAGCAAGAAAACACAAAGTCGGTTCCCGTAAGTCGTAAAGCTTCGTAAGTCAGTCAAGACTTTTCAGTAAGTCAGTCAAGACATTCAGTAAGAAAATAAGTCATTCAGTAAGTCAGTCAAAGTCATTCATGTCGCAGTCAAGTTTTCCCAGAAAGGGGTCGCAAGTCTTTCGTGTTTTTGGGTCATTCAGTAATTGTCGTCAAGTCATTCAGTAAGTCATCCGTAGCACCCAAAACATTTTCCCTTTTTTTAGGAAAAGTAAACTTCATTACAGAAGGTTATGTCTTGTCAATATTTTTTTTCTTGTTAAATAAATCTTTTCTTCGTTTATAAATGCATACCTTTTCTTGCCACTTTGAGCAACACGGGTATGCCATGGGTTGATTTTTAGATACAAGATAAAATTTTAAAGATCAAACACAATTACTCTTATTCTTCACAAACGTTGGGTTTCGGTATGGGAAAAATTTATGGGGGGTTGGGGGAAGGGAAAATGGGGGGGCGGGGGGTTCCCGCGTTTCCCCAACATTAGACTGGGCCCCGAGGGAATGGTTATTTGTTTTTTTCCGAACTGTAAAAAGGTTTTTAGGATAACGATGTTACAAAGATTACATAGCACTTGGGGGAACCTGGGGAAAAAAACTTTTATCCCTTTCTTAACACTGGGTTATCCTTTCTCAGGGGTAACACTTTGGGTTATCCGGTTCTCACTATGCTATTTGATAAAAATGAATATCTCGTATCCCGAAAAACTAAATTGGGAAGGAAAAAAAAATTCCCTTTTCCCCAAAGCATGAGATATTTAAGTGGAAAAACCATGGGCTTCCTTGAAATCACCTGATGCATTACCAAAAGGAGGGTGAAGCGATTTTTGCGTCTTGAAGCCTTGATTTTTCCTTTTGACTGATATAAGTTCAGTTGGCCTTTTTTTCCCAGAAAACATTTGCTCGCAGCTTAAACATTTTTTTTGGGTATAGCCCCCCTTAGAACCCCACTGATAAATGGAAAACCCCAGGCACCGGGGAAATTTTTCCCCCTCGCGTAATACAGTCATAATCGTGTTCGGTTTATTACTTTTCTAAAAGTAAAATTTTTATAACAAAAAAAAATGTTTACAAAAAACGATGTTTCCCCGTGTAACGACATTGTAGGGACGGCCCCGGGGGCCCCCAGCTGGCCCCCCAGGGAGCGCAGTGGTATTTTTTTCAAGCGGGCACCACCCCCCCACACCCACGCATTCATCCCAGTATATTGTCAACCCACTGTTTTTAGTGTTTGCAACGCAAAAAACCAAGGGGTAAGGAAAGATCCTAGTGGTAAGCCCTGGCAAAGAGGAACAGAAATATATGTACGATAGAACTGAAGAAGGAGATAATAGAAAATATGAAAGTGGAGTGCTATCAGTGAGCTGGCCAGGCTATGGTAAACCCTTTCTACCATCGCTACCATTGTGGTAAGAAAATTCACATAAAATCAAGGAAGCTGTTGTTGCAAAAGGTTCATCTGTGATCACAAAACACAGACCACAAGTGCTGGAAGATGTGGAAAGTTGTTGTTGGTGTGGGATCAACGAGAAACAAGTTAGCAGGAGATACTGTTTCGGAGGCAATAATATGTGAAAAGCAAGGCAGTTGCATGATGATCTCTTAAGAAAATGCCTGCAATGAGTGCAAGTGAGCGAATTAAGCCAGCAGAGGCTGGTTTCACAAATTTAAGAATCGAAGTGGCATACATAGTGTTGTGAGGCATGGTGAGGCAGCCAGTTCTGACAAAAGTGCGGCTGAAAAATATGTGCCTGAATTCCAGGAGTACATAGAGGCTGAACAATTCCTCCCCCAACAAGTGTTTAATTGGATGAAACAGGCCTGTTTTGGAAGAAAATGCCCAACAGGACCTCATTACTCAGGAAGAAAAGGCCAGGGACATAAGCCATGAAAACATTTAACTTTGATGTTTTGTCCCAATCCCAGGGGGATTGCAAGTGGTTTACTTTTATCTTTAAAAACCCCCGAGTGTTTGGCAGATGCGGTGTCAAATCTAACTTGTGGGGATGGGGGTTAAAAAAAGGCTTTCAAAGGACATTTTCTTAGTTTGGGTTTCAATGGGTGTTTGGCCCCAGGGGAAGAAATATCTTTTGGGACAATAATTTGCCACTTAAGTCCCTCCTGATAATGGACAATGCCCTTGTCATCCTCCAAATTTGGGTAGAGAAAATTGTGGAGGTTTTAAATTATCAGTGAATTCTTGCCCCAATACCACCCCCTCCTCCAGCCCATGGACCAGCAGGTCTTTTCCCAACTTTAAAAATCTAACCAAAGCAATTTTTCAAAAGTGTTTTGAGGGACAAAACATGAAATAACCCAAGAAAATTTTTGGAAAAATTTATAGCTGCATTTTTAAATTTTTGGTAAGGCTTGGGAGGGAGGACTACCAGGACTTTGAACTCCCTGGGGAAAATTGTGGGCCCGACTGTGTCCTAGGAGGGGTTTTGAAGGTTTTTGGGGGTGAGCCTCAGAACCCTGAGCCGAGCCTGAGCCTGAGCCTGTTTGGAAGAAATTGTGGAATTGGGCAAGTCTTTTTGGGGGTTTGAGGTGAGGGGGGAGGATGTGGGAAAATTGGTGGAGGAGACAAGGAAGAGCTAACCATGAAGATCTGCAAGAGCCAACACAATGGGAAAAAGAGACAGAGGTGGACAATGGTTTGGGGGAGGGGAGGAGGGGGAAAAAAGGAAGAAGTGCCTTTTTCAGGGTTAGGAATTTGTGGAATTGGAGAAGGGGAACATTTATGGATGAATATCACCCCAACCATGCTGTTGCAGGCCGTTGGAACCGACAATGACACGGGGTCATTTTAGGGGTGTTTAAAAAATCGCCAGACACAGATCCCCGGGCAAATTTTTGTTAGAAAGAGGGCAGTGACCCCAAGCTGGTCCTAGTGGCATTCAAAGAAAAGGGAAGTAACCCCAGAAAAAAAACTTTACCCGTGTTAATGGGGAAGGTTCCCCTTCCCAAAAACAAACATATACTCCACCTTCTCCCCTCCCCCCCCACATCAAAAACTCTTCAATAAATGGGACATGTTATTGTAAATATTTCATGTTATTTAGTATTCTTTTTTAATTTTATTATTTAATGTCCAAAAGTTCTAAAAAAATTTTATTTAACTACTTTTGAAGTCTTGGATTGATTAAATTTATTTCCCTTATTTTTATGGGGAAAATTATTCATGATTAAATTAACTAGAGTAATACCAGTTATAAAACTGAACATTACCAGTTAAAAGATACACATCACTCCGACATTAACAATTATCGAACAATCTCAAAGCTACAAAAATTGTCTAAAATAATTTGAAAATACTAAATAAACCAACATAAAAGAAATAATTTAGGCCAAACTTTCCTCTTGGTGCCAATGTGGATCTTTAAAGTAAAAAAGTACAAATGATACAATGATATAAATACCAGAAGATGTAATCTATATGCCACTTGATAAAAATAAATATCTATTTATCATATTTATTGAGCTAGGGGGGAGGGAAACTTTGACACCAATGACCACAATACTCTCTAGGAGAGGCAAGCGGCAGCGGCAGCGGCAGCATCCTAGCAGCCCTTATTCTCCAAAAAACTCAGCGCTCATCAAAGTTTGTGATGGCCTAATTGAAGGTACAACTGCACAAACCCACGTAGATCACATAATGACCCAAGAATACTAGAAATGCTACCCAAACCTTAACAAAATTGAAGATCTAAGGAAGACAGCCCTGCAAACCCAAACATCGCCCGCGCTGCCAGACGAACGCCTAACCCAATCTAAAGGAAATAAAGCCTCCTCCATAGCTTCACTTGTGATACTATGAGCGGAAATCGCAGAGGAAACAACAACAGTACCAAGAAACCAACGCTAAGGACTTTGAAACACAACATGTCTACACAACAGAAAGCCGGTGCATCAACAACCCCCCACACCCCCGCCCGGACCCCGACGACAACAATAACATCACCCACCATGGCTGACTCTCCCACCAACCCCACCAGCTTCGTAGGATTCCTTCCTGGGCATCAAGGTATGACTACTCCTGATACTATTAGGAATACATCTTTGCCCTTGAAGCTGAAAACAAAGACATCAAAGCAAAACTAGTGAAATATGAATCCAAGCTAACTAACCCTCGAGATCAAGATCCAAAACCTTGAAGAGAAGATTACATCGGGAAGTACTGACACACAAAATACTCTACAAACAGTTATAACCAGTCACACCGATCAAATAACAACTCTGAATATGAAGGTGGAAGCAGCAATCAAGGACTGGAATAACAACATGCACACTCGACTTGATGAATATCTTGATTTTCAAGATGACAAAACCGAACAAGATAACTTGTCTGATGCAGTTATAATAAACAGCAACCACATTCCCAGAGACATAACTCAATCCCAGTGCAAGGAAACTGCTATCAACATATTACAAGACCACCTACAAGTTAATGTGCAAAGGAATGAAATCAAGGAAACACGATTGCTAGGAAAACAAGGTAAACCTAGTATAATGATCAGACTTCATTCATATGATACAAAAAGAATCTAACTAAATCAGCAATTACAATGAAATGTGGAGTATACATCAACGAGTGCCTAACCAGGAAACGTCAAAACCTTCTGTTTAGGCTGAGAAAACTTAAACTGGAGAACAAAATCCATCAGTGCTTCGCTCGTGATGGGAAAATACTAGTTCGAAAAGTATCAACAGGTCAGCAATTTTCTATATCAAACGAACGTGATCTCACCAACTTCCTTAGACAAGCTGACATTACCATTACTGATTAGCCTATTGTCCTCAACACATAATATACGTGTGGTGTATTAGTGTATGTTACTACTACTTTGTGAAATTTTTTGTACTATATACTAGCTAGTACCAACTACCTCATACACTATGTACTTTACTTTTAGTGCTATTACTTGCTTCAACTTTATAATATAAATCAAATCTTGCTTCTAAGTTAATTTTATATCATATTTACTATCTGTCCATTTAATTTAATCCCCATTTATATATTCTCTTGAAATAGTTCCCAGCAAATCAATACCTAGTACTGCCTTTCATCCAATAATTCCTTTTACTTAAGGTGCTAATTCTGGTGCTAAAGTGTTTTACTCTTTTATTTACTATTATATTCCCTAAAGTGTTAACTTGTAATTAAGGTGCTTTTTTTGGTGCTAAAGTGTTTTACTCTTTTATTTACTATTATATTCCCTAAAGTGTTAACCCTCATTGTTTACTATTATATTCCCTAGATTTTATCTTAAAAAAAAAAAAAAAATCTAACTGCCACAGTTCTCTTATTAATTTTTATTATAATAATTAAGGTGCTAACTCAGGTACTAATTTACTTTACTTTCATTGTTTGCTATCATTTTCCCTAGCTCCTTTATTCCCAGCTTTAGTAAACTACCATAGTTCAATTAATTGCATTTGTATAAATTGACTAAGGTACAAATTCACGTGACAAGAACTCTGTCAAATACCCTGTATCTCTACAAACTCTTATTAAAAATTTGTAATAATCAAATAGTTCCTAAGCATTTATTCTAGTATCATATTATTAAGTTTAGTATTATCTATTCTTCTCAGGTCTAGTTATAGAATCACATCAAATCTTATGATTACAGGAATTGATCCTGATATCAACCTATTATTAAATGACTTACATGATTCCAACAGCAACTGTAACTATTACACAGCAGATCAAGCAAAGACATTACTCAGAGCCAACAATAACATAACTATCTTCAATTACAATGTTAGATCTTTGAGCAAACATTATGATGACCTCATAGCACTACTCCAATCCCTCCAGACCAATATGTCAATCATCACACTCACTGAGACCTGGCTGAAGCCTGATACTACAGATGTCTATGGCATCCCAGGTTACACAGCCATTCACAATTGCAGGACAGATCAGCAGGGGTGGAATAGCTATATATTACTCAGATCAACTTGAATGTATCAATAACTCTTGCATAAGGGATGAGCATGGAGAATATATTATAGCTAAATTTAAATCAAAAGACCTGCAAAAACCCCTCACAGTGATAAACATCTACAGATTACCACAGTCAAACATTCACCAATTTAGTGAAAACTAGGTAACCTAATAACTGATGCACACATGAACAAAGACCATTTGCTGCTCACAGGAGACTTCAATATAAATCTCCTACATGACTAGGACCCACAAGTAACAGAATTCACAAACACTATGAGCAACTGCTTGTTACTACCAACAATATCAAAACCTACAAGAATCTCCGAGACTAGTACCTCACTACTAGACCACATCTGGACTAATACTATAGCCCCTCTAAAATCAGGCATCATCACAGACAACACCACAGACCACTATCCGACCTTTCTCATAACTAATCTTGGTAAATTGCCCCTAGATATTACAAAAGTTACCTTCAGACTACATAATGAGTCAGCTGTAAATAACTTTATAACAGCTATGATTAACATTGACTGGCATAATGAGTTAGAAACATATACAGATACTAATGAATGCATCAAGAATTTCCTTAACAAAACCCACCACCTCTATAACAAACATTGCCCTAAAAAACTAAACAGATCACAGCTAAGAGACTTAACAATCCCTGGCTAACACCCAGCATCCTTAAATCCATTAACAAAAGGCACCAATATGAAAACAATACAGAAGGGGTCTAATAACCAGAGAACAATCCAAACGCTACTCATCAACCCTTACCAGCCTGATAAGGAGAACATAAAAGGTGATATGAAAAAGACCTGGAAGACCCTATCTGCAATTCTAGGAAATAATAAGATAGCGAAAACAACACCATCAAATTATCAAGAGCAGATGAACCCCTACTCTCACCTACTGAGACAGCAAACAGACTTAATGTTTTCTTCTCCACCATAGGAAAGAATCTAGCGAGTAAAATCCCAAGCTCAAACACCCGTCCAACAGACTACCTCACAAACACCTACCCTAATACGCTATTCCTAGCTCCTACCAACCCAATTGAAGTCTCGCTCATAATCAACACCCTTAAAACAAGGCAGGAGACATAAACAGCCTACCAACTTTTATGTACAAAAAGCTTCACAGGTACTGTCACCAATCATAGCAACACTATTCAATAAATCCATTGAAGCCTCTACCTTTCCATCAATTCTCAAAATAGCTAGGGTCACCCGATCCACAAAGGAGGTGATCAAACAGACCTGAATAATTATAGACCAATTTCTAATTTACCATTGCTTTCTAAAATCTTCAAAATTAATTCATAGACAAATCTATTCCTACCTCGTCTCACACAATGTACTCAACCCCTGTCAATTTGGATTCAGGACAAACAAGAGCACAAACGATGCTATTACACACATGTTGGAGTTAATATATACAGCACTTGAGAAAAAGAAGTCCCACTGGGAATCTTCATTGATCTCCGCAAAGCTTTGATACAGTCGACCATGATTTACTGCTCACAAAATTAGCACACTATGGTATAAGGGGGCACCCACTCAACTACCTAAAATCATACCTCACCAACAGAAGCCAATACGTGTACACAAATGGAGAGAACTCTTCCACACAACCAATTACAATCGGAGTCCTCAAGGAAGTGTCCTGGGGCCACTCCTATTCCTCATTTACATAAATGACCTACCGAATGCATCACAACTACTCAAACCCATTTTATTTGCAGATGACACAACATATGTCTTCTCTCACCCAAATCCAGTTATACTGGCCAACACTGTTAATGCCGAATTACAGAAAATATCAACATGGATGACGACTAACAAGCTTACTCTCAATACTGACAAGACCTACTTCATACAGTTTGGAAGCAAAGTCACAAATGTTCCACTTAACATAACACTTAATGGTACACCCATCACAAGACTCACAGAGGGAAAATTCCTAGGAATCCACCTTGACAGTAGCCTTAAATTCCAAACACATATACAACAAATTTCCAAGAAAATCTCAAGACAGTAGGCATATTATCAAAGATACGCTATTATGTACCTCAATCAGCTCTCCTTGCACTCTATCATTCACTTATCAACCCGTATCTCACCTATGGAATCTGTGCATGGGGATCAACAACGTTAAATCACCTTAGACCACTCATAACACAACAAAAGGCCGCAGTCAGAATGATAACAAATTCCCACTCTAGACAGCATACTCCACCAATATTCAAAAGTCTCAAACTACTCACCGTAAAGAACATTCATACTTACTCTTGTGCCTACTACATATATAAAACTTTACACTCTAATATAAACCCTCTGCTCAAAACTCTCCTCACCAACTTTAATAGGACCCATGACCACAACACACGACACAGATCACTTTTGATATACCCGTGTTCATATCAACCTATGTAAAAATTCTATGCACATAAAGGGCCCAGAATCTGGAATTCATTACCAGTAAATATTAAGATAATCTTGTCTGAAAATCAATTTAAGACTCAACTCAAAACCACCTACTCACCCAAACCTAAATGATCATGCTATAAACTACTTTGAAAAATGCTCATTGTTACTTTCCTATACGATAATCTCAATTTTTAATAATATGTTACTATTATGTTACCCCTACTCATATTATAAGTTAATGTCAAAATGCTCAATGTTATTTTCCTTAAGAAATCTCAATTCCATATTATCATTCAAGAATCTTAACACCTGTAACAATCTAAGATCTAATATCATTATATAATAATTTAAACAGTAAAATTTCATCATATTGTAATTTTGAAAATAATTTTTAACTAGAATAAACTCAATAAATTTCTCTAATATTAAGTACCTAGTTTTTAAGGACTAGAATAAGCTGCCCCTAATGCCATGGCATGTCAGTGGCTCTCCTTGCACTCAATTTACATTGTAACTTCCAATACCCATGTAACCTGCAATGAAATAAAATTTGTTTGTTGTTTTGTTTGTTTGTTTGTATACCTCAAACATTATGAGTTATTAATTCATTCCTTTATGAAATCCTACTTCAGTAACCAGCTCTGACAAGTTAATGTAAATGTTACTACCACCGCTGCCTTATTAATATATACTGGTGTCCCTCAAGGCAGTACACTGGGCCCTCTCCTCTTCCTTCTGTATATCAATAACCTAACAAACATTACCCAACACCTAATGACACAATGGAAAAAACACAAATGCCGTATAATGTGATCCATTACTGACAATACACAAATAACACATAGGAGAAAGGAGCTTACCATGACTTTTTGGTCCGATTTGGACAATTTACAGTATGACGTTGTAAATGGTCCAAGTCAGGGCGAAACATCGTGGTAAGCTCCTCTCCTATGTGCGGGTTATTTGTGTATTGTTCCAGTCATGGTATTGTGGCTTTTTGTTCATTACTGACAATGTTTGTCCCACACAGTACACTTTATCAAGTCACAAACATATGTACCTGAGCAGAGAGTACATGATACTTCCTTGGTTGTTGGTAAGTTGTGATCCCAGTGCAGTAAATAACAATAAATAATTAAATAACAAATATTTACACTTGGTTGAGGGCCAACAAACTTGCACTAAATATTAAGAAAATATTTATATCTTATTTAGTAATAAAACTCAACCAAATTAATCTAAATAAATGACAAAAGTCATTTAAAAAGTGAAGGCTAACTTCTAAACTTACACCAGGACTGCTAACTTCTAAGCTTATACCTGGACTGCTAACTTGTAGGCATACATCTGGACTGATAACTTGTAGGTTTACACCTGGACTGATAACTTGTAGGTTTTTACACCTGGACTGATAACTTGTAGATTTACACCTGGACTGATAACCTGTAGGTTTACACCTGGACTACTAACTTGTAGGTTTACACCTGGACTACTAACTTGTAGGTTTACACCTGGACTACTAACTTGTAGGTTTACACCTGGACTACTAACTTGTAGGTTTACACCTGGACTACTAACTTGTAGGTTTACACCTGGAGAACTAACTTGTAGGTTTACACCTGGACTACTAACTTGTAGGTTTACACCTGGACTACTAACTTGTAGGTTTACACCTGGACTACTAACTTGTAGGTTTACACCTGGACTACTAACTTGTAGGTTTACACCTGGACTACTAACTTGTAGGTTTATACCTGGACTGCTAACATTCAGTCTTCATATTCAACACATTTCATCAAGAGTATCAAACACTGTGAACATACTCTAATAAGAGGGATATTATGCATGTAGTGTTGCTTGGCTGACTCTTAACTATACTCTTATCTATCCATATTGTGAAAGAAAAGTTTATTAGATACAAGTGAAAGCACGAACGAATGGTGGAGGTAGTATAAATGGTTGAATGCTTGTTTGGTGTTGGGACTGCATCGTTACCTTTCTACTCCCCCCTTCCCTTTTTTTTTACCCAGTTGGAGTTAATTTGGGACCCTCCTAATATACAGTGGACCCCCGAGTTTCGTAAACCCCGGAAATCGTACAATTATGTAAGTACAGTCATCCCTTGGTTTTCGCTTGTCCCAGTTTTCGCCAATTTTGGTTTTCGCTGACTTTTTTCAGGGAAAATTTGTCTTAGTTTTCGCCAATTGTTTTAGTTTTCGCCGACCGTATGGGACCTGTCCACAAGTGCCGCGCACATACAAAGGCCGTAGGCCCGCCACCCACGCACCTCCCACGCACATTGTCAAGCAGTCTAGCATTGTTTACGCTTGAGTGAACATCACCCCAGGAGTTTATACAAAACATTTATTAACAATTCATTGTTTTTGGGCCTTGATTATTGTGTGTGACTACTAAATAAGCTACCATGGGCCCAAAGAAAGTTCCTAGTGCCACTTCTTTGGTAAAGAAAGTGAGGAACCTTGTAGAAATGAAGAAAGAAATAATAGAAAAATATGATAGTGAAAGTGAGAAACACGATGGAGTTTAAGAGTGTAGCAGGCATGCAGGGAGTGTAGCATGCATGCAGGGAGTGTAGCATGCATGCAGGGAGTGTAGCAGGTATGCAGGGAGTGTAGCATGTATGCAGGGAGTGTAGCATGTATGCAGGGAGTGTCGCATGTATGCAGGGAGTGTCGCATGTATGCAGGGAGTGTCGCATGTATGCAGGGAGTGTAACAGGTATGCAGGGATTGTAGCATGTATGCAGGGAGTGCAACAGGTATGCAGGGAGTGTAGCAGGTATGCAGGGAGTGTAGCATGCATGCAGGGAGTGTAGCAGGTATGCAGGGAGTGTAGCATGTATGCAGGGAGTGTAGTATGTATGCAGGGAGTGTAACAGGTATGCAGGGAGTGTAGCATGTATGCAGGGAGTGTAACAGGTATGCAGGGAGTGTAGCATGTATGCAGGGAGTGTAACAGGTATGCAGGGAGTGTATCAGGTATGCAGGGAGTGTAACATGTATGCAGGGAGTGTAGCATGTATGCCGGGAGTGTAGCATGTATGCAGGGAGTGTAACAGATATGCAGGGAGTGAGTGTAGCAGGTATGCAGGGAGTGTAGCATATATGTAGGGAGTGTAGCATGTATGCAGGGAGTGTAGCAGGCAGGGAGGGAGTGTAGCAGGCACGGAGGGAGTGTAGCAGGCAGGGAGGGAGTGTAGCAGGCATGCAGGGAAGTGACCCCGGATAAGGACTTGGTACCTAGAGTCCTTATGGAGGGGATTTCCCTTCCAAAATTAGGGTCTCTTCCCTCTCCCTCTTCCTCTCTCCCATCCAGCAACATCAGTCTTCAATAAAGGTAAGTGCCACATTCAGTTCATTCATTTGTGCATGTAAATCTATCTTTAAGGCCCCCAAATTTTTTTTTCCAAACTTCTGGGTTTCTGGAACGGATTAATTGAATTTCCATTATTTCTTATGGGGAAAATAGTTTTGGTTTTCCGATCCATCTGGAACGGATTAAAATCGAAAACCGAGGGATGACTGTATAATATTGTCAGTGCTTGTGGAAGTGTATTTTTGGGGGTCTGAAATAGACTAACCTACGTGACATTTTTCCTTAAGGGAGTAAATTCGTTCGGTAATGGCGCTTGAGCAGACTTCAGGAGTGAAGTTTTTACGAAACTCGGGGGTCCAACGTACTGGACATTACTTGACTTCCTGCTCCCACCAAGTCTGTATGGTTTCCCACTCTTATTTTTTGTTATATTTCAGTTGTTTTTTTTTAAATGCGTAACTGGACCTGATTTGACTTACGTATTTTCATACAATTTTTCTTGGTCCTCACCACTTATTTTAAAGGCCTTCTGCCTATTATGAGAGTGACTGTTTGTCCAGGTTTTTAACTTTTTATTATTTTTTGTCTTTTAGCCTTGTTGATCGAATTGACATACTCAAGACTGGAGAGACAAGGCGGGCAGCTTGATCTATGTACTAGATCAGAAACTTAACCTCATCTTTAACGGAACACAGCAGTGTATCGCCTCACCCTTGGTAACTGATCATCTGTTGATTTCAAAGCCCATCAACCAACCACTATCGAGTACACAAAGCCAGCATCATGGTGAAACAATTGTTAGCATCAATACTCTGTTCAGGGCTTAAGTTTATACCAGAGTCATGTCCACCAGTGACTACCACGTCTCACACTAGTTTCTCATAAACACAACGTGAATCCTGAGAGCTACTTGGCACACCCAATGGCACATCGGAAGACCAGATGTCTGTTGTATATACAGCCTCTCCTGACTTAGCAATGTACTCGTTTACCGACCACTCGAACTTACGACCAGCTCTCCAACCAGTATGCAAACCTAAGTAATGTATATTAGAGCTGATTTCCTCTATTCTGTTTATTACAGTATACAGTACACTACTGTATAAACATTTAAAAATATACTTAAAATATTATAAATGGTACAAATGTGACATTAAAAAATATATCTAAAGATGGTTGACACAAACCCACTACCAGTACAGTATGCTCCTTGCTTATTAACGACCAATTCGCTTACCAACCTACGCTTAGGAATGGAACACAGCCATTAAGTGAAGAGAGCCTGTATTAGTTTAGCTTCACAAAATTAATTATGAATTTTATTTTTCATTATTTGTTTCAGTTAGGAAAATTATGTTTGACTATTTTACCTTTTATCTAATTATTTTTTGCATATTTTAAATAAAACAGATTTTTTCTTGTTATAATTTATTTTCCTATCTTTACATAAGGGAAAGGCTGTTATACCTTCTCACATATCTCACATTTATTATCTGTGTATGGGGATCAACAACTGCAAACCATCTTAACCCTTTGGGGTCGACAGGCCTTCTCAGGAAAGTGTTCCTGGGTCGAAATTTTTGGAAAAAAAATTAATTTTTTCTTACGAAATGATAGATAATCTTTTCCGATCATAACGCCACCAAAATTATGAAATTTGATCGAAAACTAACGGAATTATGCTTTCGCGAGTTAGCGGCAGCCATGACACTTACGCATCGGCGATTTTGCCCACTTTGAGCCCTATTTTGACAAATTCCAATGTGTCAGTCTCCTAAAATTATAGCTATTTCGCTAGACCTCCATTTCGTCTATCGATTGGGTACATGAAACCGCCTATTTACCAATTTCATCTACCCAAAATAGTGGTCAGAAAATGGAAATTTTCCAATTTCACACAAATTTCAAACGATGCCAATTTCAAAATAGGGTCCAGAGTAAACAAGGCAGACATTCCTGGCACTAAAATAACATGTTCTCTGTTCATTAGTCACGTCTCCAGGCCCCTGTTCCTTTACTTTTTGCTTTTCATTTTGAATTTTTATTCTCACAAAAAATAGAAGATTTACTGTTATGTATATAACTGCATCATTGTAAAAATGGTATAAATAATATCAGACACTTTGTGCATGAATATAAGACTCGCCAGAGTATGTGTATTGGAGGCATGGTGTGATTTGTTTACTCTTGAACATCGTCAAAATCGAACATTTTCACTACTTTGAGCTCGATTTCCAAGGTACTTGTCATTGTCATACCAATCAAAATCATCTCTATTTCTGTAATATATCTTCCATTCTATCAAATGAGACCAAGAAAACGAGAATACATCAATAAAAACTATACGAAAATCGACTGCAAAGTTGCTGTTTTAATCGAAAAAACGGTCAGAGTTTTTTTTACTCATTATGCAGTGTGTACTGCAGGATTTTTATACTGCGCACACTGACCACACAGACCCATTCTTTCATATGTATGCCTACCAGGCGTTTTCTGCTTAAATTGAGGCCGCTAGAATTTGGGCGTACTAGTACGGGACCAACCCCTGCTCGTAAAACGTACTAGTACGGCACCGACCCCCAAAGGGTTAAACTGTCATAGAACAAATGGCAGCCATCAGAAATTATATCAAGTGCTAGTATCAGACAACACGCACATCTGTTCACTAGTATCAGACAACACACACAACATCCCGTTCACTAGTATCAGACAACACACACAACCTCTGTTCACTAGTATCAGACAACACACACAACCTCTGTCCACTAGTATCAGACAACACACAACCTCTGTTGTTCACTAGTATCAGACAACACACACAACCTCTGTTCACTAGTATCAGACAACACACACAACCTCTGTTGTTTACTATAGTATCAGACAACACACACAACCTCTGTTGTTTACTAGTATCAGACAACACACACAACCTCTGTTCACTAGTATCGGACAACACACACAACCTCTGTTCACTAGTATCAGACAACACACACAACCTCTGTTGTTCACTAGTATCAGACAACACACACAACCTCTGTTCACTAGTATCAGACAACACACACAACCTCTGTTGTTCACTAGTATCAGACAACACACACAACCTCTGTTCACAAGTATCAGACAACACACAACATCTGTTCACTAGTATCAGACAACACACACAACATCTGTTCACTAGTATCGGACAACAAATACAACATCTGTTCACTAGTATCAGACAACACACACAACCTCTGTTCACAAGTATCAGACAACACACACAACATCTGTTCACTAGTATCGGACAACAAATACAACATCTGTTCACTAGTATCAGACAACACACACAACATCTGTTCACTAGTATCAGACAACACACACAACCTCTGTTCACAAGTATCAGACAACACACACAACATCTGTTCACTAGTATCAGACAACACACACAACCTCTGTTCACAAGTATCAGACAACACACACATCTGTTCATAGTATCGGACAACAAATACAACATCTGTTCACTAGTATCAGACAACAAATACAACATCTGTTCACTAGTATCAGACAACACACACAACATCTGTTCACTAGTATCAGACAACACACACAACCTCTGTTGTTCACTAGTATCAGACAACACACACAACCTCTGTTGTTCATTAGTATCAGAACAACAACATCTGTTCACTAGTATCTGACAACCACAACATCTGTTGTTCACTAGTATCAGACAACACACACAACTTCTGTTGTTCATTAGTATCAGACAACACACAACATCTGTTCACTAGTATCAGACAACACAACAACTCTGTTGTTCACTAGTATCAGACAACACACACAACTTCTGTTGTTCACTAGTATCAGACAAACACACAACCTCTGTTCACTAGTATCTGACAACACACAACATCTGTTCACTAGTATCAGACAACACACAACATCTGTTCACTAGTATCAGACAACACACAACATCCCGTTCACTAGTAGCAGACAACACACCCACAACTTCTGTTGTTCACTAGTAAACAGACAACACACAACCTCTGTTAACTAGTATCAGACAACAAATACAACATCTGTTCACTAGTATCAGACAAACACACAACCTCTGTTCACTAGTATCAGACAACACACACAACCTCTGTTGTTCACTAGTATCAGACAACACACACAACCTCTGTTCACTAGTATCAGACAACACACACAACATCTGTTCACTAGTATCAGACAAACACACACAACCTCTGTTCACTAGTATCAGACAACACACAACATCTGTTCACTAGTATCAGACAACACACACAACATCTGTTCACTAGTATCAGACAACACACACAACATCTGTTCACTAGTATCAGACAACACACTCAACATCTGTTCACTAGTATCAGACAACACACTCAACATATGTTCACTAGTATCAGACAACACACTCAACATATGTTCACTAGTATCAGACAACACACTCAACATATGTTCACTAGTATCAGACAAACACTCAACATCTGTTGTTCATAGTATCAGACAACACACACAACTTCTGTTGTTCACTAGTATCAGACAACACACACAACTTCTGTTGTTCACTAGTATCAGACAACACACACAACCTCTGTTCACTAGTATCAGACAACACACAACATCTGTTCACTAGTATCAGACAACACACAACATCTGTTCACTAGTATCAGACAACACACAACATCTGTTCACTAGTAGCAGACAACACACACACAACTTCTGTTGTTCACTAGTATCAGAAAAACACACACAACCTCTGTTCACTAGTATCAGACAACACACACATCTGTTCACTAGTATCGGACAACAAATACAACATCTGTTCACTAGTATCAGACAACAAATACAACATCTGTTCACTAGTATCAGACAACACACACAACATCTGTTCACTAGTATCAGACAACACACACAACCTCTGTTGTTCACTAGTATCAGACAACACACACAACCTCTGTTCACTAGTATCAGACAACACACACAACCTCTATTCACTAGTATCAGACAACACACACAACATCTGTTCACTAGTATCAGACAACACACAACCTCTGTTCACTAGTATCAGACAACACACAACATCTGTTCACTAGTATCAGACAACACACACAACATCTGTTCACTAGTATCAGACAACACACTCAACATCTGTTCCACTAGGGATCAGACAACACACTCAACATCTGTTCACTAGTATCAGACAACACACTCAACATATGTTCACTAGTATCAGACAACACACTCAACATATGTTCACTAGTATCAGACAACACACTCAACATCTG
>WNWK01029651.1:0-24203 GCA_009830355.1 Cherax destructor
GCACTATGCCTTTTGTGCTTGGGTGCAGGAGGCTGGGCTTATGAGATAGGGGATGTTTTTTTGCATCCACAGCAAAAAAATTTTATATCTAGTTTCATTTTTTTTAAAAAAGCGTTTTCCAGGGTGTGTGGTGGCAGGCCCGGGGAGATGGCGGGTTTTTTTGAGTGTGGTGTTTGGGGTGTGTGGTGGCAGGCCCGGAGAGGGCAGGTGCTTGAGTGTGAGCATTGAGGTAATGTTGGGTACGTGCCCCTAGTAGTAACTTGTAGAATTTATCTAGTGTCTCACGAAGCCCCTTTGCTCCCCCAAAAAAAAAAAAACAAAAAACACACACACACACACACTACTGTGACCAGTGAAGGGGGGGCCAGGAGTTTGAATCTCCCCCTGAAACCAAAAATTAGTATACACCCCCCGCACACACTCCCCCCCAACTAAACGGGCCAAGTGTCTGTCGACATCCCCCTTTTTGACAACTAGTAACTACACCCCCCAATTCAGTGTCTCCACTGAGGAATAACACAAGATGAGTCAAGACTGCAGTAGGTGTCTCCGCAGACTCACGCTCTACTAAATGAACGTTGCAATATCGTAGGAAAATAAAACAGAGCTCTCGCAAACGTCCGGCGGGGAACACAGGAGCAGCAATTTTTTGGGGAAACAATACGATCTTCATGTACGGGGGAAGACAGGTTGCCGGCTGGTGCTGGTGGCTTCAGTACCTTCATCAGGAGGCAGGTTGACTTTTTATATTTCATGTTTAAAAAAATTTGCCCGTCAACAGAAGACTTTGTATGACCCTAGAGTTTACAGCTCTCCCTTGAATATAATCATGCTAAAAAACCCCAAATGCTGTTACTTTAAACATCATAAAACTCATTAATATTATTTTTTATGTTTTCCCTTTAGAAACGCCGAGAGATAAATTTAAAAAGATATCCATCTGCTGAGTGACAAACATTTTTATAAAACCAAAAATAGCATATTAAAACCTGATGCCCCCACTAATTTTCTACGAATAAACCCTTATTTCTTCGGGCCCCTTTTTTTTTTAATATAAAAACGGGAAAAAAAAAAAAAACTGATATAGGTGTAATAAATTGATATCAACGGGGAAACCCAAAATCAGAATGAAGCAGGGGAAAAAATGGTATAACGGGCCCCGGAGTCCAGCATGTGTTATCGGGACCCCAAAAAATTTTTTCCCTTTTAAGTTTTCCCCCGGGGCCCAATAGGTAAAATTGGTAAATTAAAAAAATTCTTTTAAAAAAACCCTTTGAAAAAAAGACGGGAAAACGTTTAAAGATATATTTTTTTTTTTATTTAAAAAAAATGAAAAAAATTTAAAAATTTTGTCCAAAAGAACCTTGAAAACTTCCCCAATTTAAAATAAAAAACTCAATTTTTTTAGCCTAACCCCAAATAATTATATTTTTTATAAGTTTACAGTAATTTAATATTAAACAAATACAATGAAATACTTTTTTTTTATTAGGTTCAGAATGTTTTTTTAAATTACTGCATAACAAATTTTCGCTTCCCTTTTCGGCAAAAAAGCGAGCTATTTGCCAAAAAAGCAAGTTTTACCTATTCGGCACGACAAAATATGATAAGAGTACGCAACACCAGTGTAAAACCCCCGATATAAACAACTGAAAACCAGTTCCGTAGTTAAGAGGTATGAACTGTGAAAAAAAAATGAAAAAAATTTTTAAAAAACAAGAGTAGATGAGACCCGGGAAATATTAAATAATATGTTAAGGTGGTCCATTGGTCAGACAGAGGAAGGAGAGAACCAGAGACAAAGAACATAAATGAACCTAAAGACGTACATGAGAAGGGACACCAGGTAGTATTTTCACGGTCTAAGGGGGTAGTTAGGTAGCAGAAAGACCTGGACGAGGAAACACATGCTGCAAATTTCATGCATTTTTTTTAAATAGGATAATAGGGCCCCTTTAGACCCGAATTCGGTAGGACCGTAGGTAAGAGCAAAGACCGGGCTGGGAGTACAGACTCGGCCTCCTCAACTACAACTTTCTGAATACGCACAGAAGGGAACTCGGCTAGCCAAATATATATATATATATATATATATATATATATATATATATATATATATATATATATATATATATATATATATATTAAAACAGACACAGAAATTTACCCGTTTAAAGAGGCTAAGGTGGACCCTTTTACCGGGGACTGAAGACAGCCGCGAGTTTCCTTCCCGGCGCCCCAGCTGCAGCACCAGTATTAACAAACCCCAAAAAATGCAGAACAGCAGCAACAACAATAGCAACGGAAGCAGCAACACTAGCAAAAGCAGCAATACCAAAGTAAGCAGCAACAGCAACAACAAGGGGGGGGAAACCGCTCAGGGAAGGTGACCCATCCTGCATGATGCCACAACCCCTCTTCGGTTGCCAGGGTGAGTAACCCCTTGATGCTCCTTGAGTGCCAGTATACTGACGCTGCTTGAGTGCCAGTATACTGACGATTTTTAGTGCCAGTATACTGACGCTGCTTTAGTGCCAGTATACTGACGCTCGAGTGCCAGTGTACTGACGCGTTTTAGTGCCAGTATACTGACGATTCTTGAGTGCCAGTATACTGATGCTGCTTGAGTGCCAGTATACTGACGCCACGAGTGCCAGTGTACTGACGCTGCTTGAGTGCCAGTATACTGACGATTCTTGGGGTGTCATTATACTGATGTTTCTTGAGTGTCAGTATACTGATGCTGCAGTGCCAGTATCGACGTTGGGGGGCCAGTATACTGACACTGCTTGAGTGCCAGTATACTGCGCTGCTTGAATGCCAGTATACTGACGCTGTTTTAGTGTCAGTATGCTGATACTGCGAATACCAGTATACTGACACTGGTTGAATGCCAGTATACTGACACTGTTTTATGGATAGTATGCTGACGTTGTTGAGTGCCAGATACTGACGCGTTTTAATGAATACAATGATGAAAATTTTGGGAAATTTTCATTTTGATGCGACGGGTTTAAAAAGGGGGCAATATCGTGATGCAATTTGGGCAAGGATGTATATATCTTGATGCTGTTTGGGGTGGGGGTGTATATATTTTGATGCTGATTGATGGGAATTTTATGGTCACAATTGTTCTTAGATGATGCTGATCCTTCAAGGTGCCGAGACTGAAAACTCAGCGGTGCCACTGTCTCTCTTGGGGAAAACTGGGGAAAAAACCCCCCATGAAGCCAAGGTGGTCAGGTATCACTATAAATGTTTTTAAAATTTTTAACCCCGATTTATTACTAGCAATATTACTGTAAAGGAAATCACTTTTTTTTTTTTTTTGTGGTAGGATGATTCATGTAAATCTGATATCCAAGATGGCCCCATATTTACCCCCAAAAATTTTGGGTTTCAGTCACTGAACTCACCTTCCCCCCGTCCACTACATTATGGCAGGAGACCGAGGTGTTGGGGGGCCCCCTTTTTGTTTCCCCAACGCTTACATTTATTTTGTGTCAGATACAGAGAGCTTTATCCCCCAAAAAATTTTTTCATGTACACACAGATCCCACACTGATAAAAAACTGTTTACCAGAAAGCACTAAACGGCCTGGGCCAAGGCCGGCCCGGACAAAAACCGAAACTCATCAAAGGTAGCAATAATCGCTATTCATTTGTAAACAAGAAATATATGAAAAAAATCGATTATTACCAGTACAGTTTTATCATCCTTGTTCGATAACATCTGCATATATTAAAAGATATCTCCCCCGCAGCTGAGACTTTGGTAACAGTCTTCTATATTTCTCATCCGAAAAGTTAGACAATAAAAAGTTGATCTTTGACCGGAAAAAAAAATGTGAAATTTATCTAATTAAAATACTCAATATTCTCTGATATATGTTTTTTTATGTTCCCCGGTGATCAGTGGCCCCTTTGAACAATCATGCTTTTTTAAATTTTTAAAAGGGAAATGCCCCCGGCTGGGTTATCTGAACACAAACCAGGGGTTTTCTGAACACTAACAGGGGGTTTTCTGAACACTAACATGGGTTTTCTGAAACTAACATGGGTTATCTGAACACTAACATGGGTTTTCTGAACACTAACATGGGTTATCTGAACACTAAAATGGGTTATCTGAACACTAACATGGGTTATCTGAACACTAACAGACCTAAATTCAGCTGAAAACAATTATGCACTACAAATTCTAGGCTCATAAAAAAAAAGATTTAATTTTATTCCAGTCATTTACCTCACCAAATCTGAAAATGCATTTTCTAAAATCACTGCCACTTACTGCGTTCTTATAGTTTCTACTTAAACCCTCTCTGTCCTGTGTATGTAATGTTTGTAGCTACAGGATCAGAGGTTTGCTTGTGGTGTGTGTGTGTGTGTGTCGGAGGGAGGGGGAGGTAGAGGAATGTGGTTACCTCAGCATACATGCACTAATCATCTTTGCCAGTCAGGTCAGCATCTGTACTTTCTCAGACGTCTGTGATCCCAATCCCGGGCCGGTGGGCCTGCAGGAAAGGGGTGTTCTTCCAGTCCTCCTAGTTTCTTCCACTCCTACCCTTTAGATCCTCACTCTCCTTAGATTCCCACCCTTAGATCTCCATTCTTATATCCCAGACCTTCAAATCGCTGTAATAGCGTGTACAGAAGACGGCCCTTGTGGTGTATTGCGGAAGAGTCAGGCATGGCTCCCTAACATTTTTTTTGTTTTTGTATTATGCATTCTTAATGTTTTAAACATTTGTGTCACCGAACGATTCAGAAAACAAGTTCTGGGTCGTATAACACCCGTAGGTACCTTTCTTGTCGTATACGACTCCGTAGGTATCTTCTCTTGTCGACGACCCCGTAGGTACCTTTCTCTTGTCGTATACGACTCCGTAGGTACTTTCTCTTGTCGTATACGACTCGTAGGTACTCTTTCTTGTCGTATCTCTGAAACAAAAACTATCTTATTTCTGTTGGGGGTTCCTTAATCCTCCATCCCTCCAGGATGCGACCCACACATTCTCCTAACACCCAGGTACCTACTTACTGCTAAGTAAACAGGGACAGCAGGTATAAGAAATCATGCCCAACGTTGCCAGGGATCGAACCCTCAGATTTTCAGTGCAAGATGAAGCAACTTAGGAACCGATTATATAAAACTATTAACTTTAATACTATAGTCAATAACTTAACACTTGAAATAGTAAAGGTTACATCTCCGTGTGTGAGTACATATGTTGTTACATAGTGATTGTACCTTGGCGTTGTTACATAGTGATTGTACCTATGTTGCTATATAGTGATTGGTATCTATGTTGTTATTATTAGTGATTGTATCTATGTTGTTACATAGTGATTGTATTCATGTTGTTACATAGTGGTTGTATATATGTTATTACATAAAGTGATTGTACCTATGTTGTTACATTGAAGTGATTGTACCCATGTTGTTACATAGTGATTGTATCTATGTTGTTACATAGTGATTGTATCTATGTTGTTACATAGTGATTGTATCTATGTTGTTACATAGTGCTTGTGATCTATGTTGTTACATAGTGATTAAAAATTTCCATGTTGTTACATAGTGATTTGTACCCTATGTTGTTACATAGTGATTGTATCATGTTGTTACATATGATTGTATCTATGTTGTTACATAGTGATTGTATCTATATTTTCGTTACATAGTGGTTGTATCTATGTTGTTACATAGTGATTGTACTTCCATGTTGTTACATAGTGATTGTACCTATGTTGTTACATAGTGATTGTGCATCTATGTTGTTACATAGTGATTGTACCTATGTTGTTACATAGAGATTGGTACCTATGTTGTTACATAGTGATTGCATCTATGTTGTTGCATAGTGATTGTATCTATGTTACAAGATAAGTGATTGTATCTTATGTTGTTACATAAGTGGTTGTATCTATGTTGTTACATAAAGGATTGTATCTATGTTGTTACATAGTGATTGTATCTATGTTGTTACATAGTGATTGTACCTATGTTGTTACATAGTGATTGTACCTATGTTGTTACATAGTGATTGTATCTATGTTGTTCATTAGTGATTGGTACCTATGTTGTTACATAGTGATTGTATCTATGTTGTTACATAGTGATTGTATCTATGTTGTTACATAGTGATTGAATTCCTATGTTGTTACATAGTGATTGCAACCTATGTTGTTATAGTGATTGTTCCTATGTTGTTCATTACATATGATTGTACCTATGTTGTTATTATTAGTGATTGCACTCATGTTGTTTACATAGTGATTGCATCTATGTTGTTACATAAGTGATTGTATCTATAAAGGTTACATAGTGATTGCATCTATGTTTGTTACATAGAGATTGTACATATGTTGTTACATAGTGGCTATATCTATGTTGTTACATAGTGATAGTACCTATGTTGTTACATAGTACTGTATCTATGTTGTTGATATGATTGTACCTATGTTGTTACATAGTGATTGTATCTATGTTGTTACATAGTGATTGTATCTATGTTGTTACATAGTGGTTGTATCTATGTTGTTACATAGTGATTAGTATCTATGTTGTTACATAGTGGTTGTATCTATGTTAATGATTGTATCTAGCAGTCACATAGTGATTGTACCTATGTTGTTACATAGTGATTGTACCTATGTTGTTACATAGTGATTGTATCTATGTTGTTACATAGTGATTGTACCTATGTTGTTACATAGTGATTGTACATGTTGCTGCGATATGATTGTATCTATAAGCAGCTACATAGTGATTGTACATATGTTGTTACATAGTGATTGTACCTATGTTGTTACATAGTGATTGTATCTATGTTGTTACATAGTGATTGTACCTATGTTGTTACATAGTGATTGTACCTATGTTGTTACATAGTGGCTGTACCTATGTTGTTATATAGTGATTGTATCTATGTTGTTACATAGTGGTTGTATCTACAAGGTTACATAGTGATTGTACCTTATGTTGTTACATAGTGATTATACATATGTTGTTACATAGTGGTTGTACCTATAAAGGTTACATAGTGGCTGTACTATGTTATTACATAGTGATTGTATCTATGTTGTTACATAGTGGTTGTATCTATACAGCCACATAAAGTGATTGTATCTATGTTGTTACATAAAATGATTGTATCTATGCTGTTACATTAAAGATTCACTTCATGTTGTTACAGAGTGATTGTATATATGTTGTTACATAGTGATTGTATCTATGTTTGTTACATAGTGATTGTATCTATGTTGTTACATAGTGATTGTATCTATGTTGTTACATAGTGATTGTATCTATGTTGTTACATAGTGGTTGTATCTATGTTGTTACATAGTGGATAGTATCTATGTTGTTACATATTACTGGATTGTATATATGTTGTTACATAGTGGTTGTACCCCATGTTGTTACATAGTGGTTGTATCTATGTTGGTACATAGTGATTGTATCTATGTTGTTACATAGTGATTCAAATTCTATGTTGTTACATAGTGATTGTATCTATGTTTGTTACATAGTGATTGTATCTATGTTGTTACATAGTGATTGTACCTATGTTGTTACATAAGGATTGTAAATTTATGTTGTTAAGATAGTGGTTGTACCTATGTTGTTACATAAAGTGGTTGTATCTATGTTGTTACATAGTGGTTGTATCTATGTTGGTACATAGTGGTTGTACCTATGTTGTTACATAGTGGTTGTATCTGTTGTTACATAGTGATTGTATCTATGTTGGCAAGATAGGTGGTTGTACCTATGTTGGTACATTAGTGATTGCATCTATGCTGTTACATAGTGGTTGTATCTATGTTGGCACATATTATTAATTATGTTGTTACATAGTGTGATTGCAACTATGTTGTTACATAGTGATTGCATTCCATGCTGTTACATTGTGATTGTACCTATGTTGTTACATAGCAGATTGCACATATGTTGTTACAGTGATTGTAGCTATGTTGTTACATAGTGATTGTATCTATGTTGTTACATAGTGATTGTATTCATGTTGTTACATAGTGGTTGTATCTATGTTGGTACATAGTGGCTATCTATGTTGTTACATAGTGATTGTACTATGTTGTTAGATAGTGATTGTACCTATGTTGTTCACATAAGATTGTACCTATGTTAAGCCTACATAGTGATTGTACTCATAAAGGTTACATAGTGATTGTATCTATGTTGTTACAGAGTGGTTGTATCCATGTTGTTACATTATGATTGCAATCATGTTATAGTGGTTGCACCAATGTTGTTACATAGTGGTTGTATCCATGTTGTTACATAGTGGTTGTCATTCATGTTGTTACAGAGTTATTGTATCTATGTTGTTACATAGTGGTTGTATCCATGTTGCTACAGAGTAGTTGCATCCATGTTGTTACAGTGGTTGTATCTATGTTGCTACAGAGTAGTTGTATCTATGTTAAGTACATAGTGGTTGCAACTCTTATGTTGTTACATAGTGGTTGTATCTATGTTGGTACATAGTGGTTCGTAATCCTATGGTGTTACATAGTGGCTGTACCTATGTTGTTACATTAGCATATCTATGTTGTTACATAGTGGTTGTATCTATGTTGGCACATAGTGGTTATACCCTATGTTGTTACATAGTGTTGTATCTATGTTACATAGTGATTGTATTCTTATGTTAGTACATAGTGGTTGTACCTATGTTGGTACATAGTGGTTGTACCTATAAAAGCTATACATAGTGGTTGTATCTGTGTTGGCACATAGTGGTTGTACCTATGTTCTTACATAGTGGTTATCTATGTTGTTACATAGTGATTGTATCTATGTTAAGAGTTAGTGGTTGGGTACCTATGTTGGTACATAGTGGTTGTACCTATGTTGTTACATAGTGTTGTATCTATGTTGTTACATAGTGATTGTATCTATGTTGGCAATATTAAAGATTGTATTCATGTTGGTACATAGTGGTTGTACCTATGTTGGTACATAGTGGTTGTACCATGTTGTTACATAGTGATTGTATCTATATTGGTACATAGTGGCTGTACCTATGTTGGTACATAGCGGTTGTATCTATGTTGGTACATAGTGGTTGTACCTATGTTGGCACATAGTGATTGTATTCATGTTGGTACATAGTGGTTGTACCTATGTTGGTACATAGTGGTTGTACCTATGTTGGTACATAGTGATTGTATCTATGTTGGTATTACTAGTGGTTTGTACCTATGTTGGTACATAGTGGTTGTACCTATGTTGGTACATAGTGGTTGTACCTATGTTGGCACATAGTGGTTTTGCACCTATGTTGTTGCCATAGCGGCTAGTATCTGTGTTGTTACATGCGGTTGTACCAATGTTGCTACATAGTGTTTCATCTATGTTGTTACATATTGGTTGTACCTATGTTGTTACATGGTGGTTGTACCTATGTTGTTACATGGTGATTGTACCTATGTTGTTACACAGTAGTTGGGTACCTGTTATATACATAGTGGTTGTACTTTGTTTTTAGAGTGGATATACCTACTGTATATTATTCCTTGTAGGGTTGATGTCCCTTCAAGGAAGGGTGGAGCTTTCATGCTGGTGGGAGGGTGCTAATAATAAGCTGTGATGTCACAGTTCTGCACCTACAGTGATGTCACAGTCTTGCACTTACAGTGATGTCACAGTTTTGCACCTACAGTGATGGTGACAGTCGGCACTTACAGTGATGTCACAGTCTTGCACCTACAGTGATGTCACAGTCTTGCACTTACAGTGATGTCACAGTCTTGCATCTATTGGTGATGACACAGTCTTCTGCACTTACAGTGATGTCACAGTCTTGCACCTACAGTGATGTCACAGTCTTGCACTTACAGTGATGTCACAGTCTTGCACTCTACAGTGATGTCACAGTCTTGCACCTACAGTGATGTCACAGCCTTGCACTTACAGTGATGTCACAGTCTTGCACCTACAGTGATGACACAGTCTTGCACCTACAGTGATGTCACAGTCTTGCACCTACAGTGATGTCACAGTCTTGCACCTACAGTGATGTCACAGTCTTGCACCTACAGTGATGTCACAGTCTTGCACCCTACAGTGATGTCACAGTCTTGCACCTACAGTGATGTCACAGTCTTGCACCTACAGTGATAGCCCACAGCCTTGCACCTACAGTGATGTCACGGCCTTGAACCTATTAATGTCACCAATGGCCTTGCACCTACAATGATGTCATGACCTAAACACACAACACATACACAAATACACACACATGCAGACATTCACTAGCACTAGAAGAGTCTACCTGTGGCTCTCGCTGAAGAATTGTTCTGGTGTCGTAATCAGAGTTACCTTGACTAAAATAAAATCAGTTTACCTCTAGCCAGAAACACTGTCTCGTGTAAACCTGACTCATATCTTGCGGTATTAATTTCAAGTAACTAACTCAGGTCAGCACACATATCCTAAACTAATAGTAATTATTTTAATCTCAAACTAGTCTTTCTACTACTACTACTACTGCTTATATTACTACTGCTACTACTACTGCTTATACTAATTACTACAAGAAAAGAAGAAATAACAGAAAGAAGGCGACAACGATGAGGTGATCCTGTGGTGAAGCAAGCGTCTCCCCCAGGAAGTTGACATCGTCTGGCCCACAGTGAAATACTGTTTACCTCTTAGCTCTGCTGAAGACGACACAATACGTGAGCGAAACGTTGCGTTTACGATAAGTAGCACAGTATCATCCAAGACCCCGTTACCTTTCCCCTCACCAGCCGCTTCTAATTTCCGTACATAATATTTACACGCTAGAAATGTATATAGTGTTAAGGCTAACACTGCACGGAACACTGTTGATTCGGATCCAGATGCATCACGCACAATTCCGCATATATTACACATGAGCCAAAGGTCGTGGTACAGAGGTATATGGACTTTAATGTGGCTATTGTGTTCGCCAACAGATGTTTATGGCGATAAAGCCCACAGTGTGCACTGTATTTGTGTCTCAATCAACGTGCTGGATACCTTATTCCATTACCTGTCTTGCCAAAGATCCTTTGTATGTTGCTAAGTAGCGCGTTTGTCTGAAGAATAAACGGACGGAGGATCGAGTCACCACCACTTTGCTCTGAATGACCCCACACAAATATTTAAAAATAAGCGAGACTTCTTGTCTTACCGCGAAAACTATTATTTATAATTAGAGAAAGGGCTGGCCATGATAAGAAAATAATTGGCAGTGGTATACACCCCTTCATAAGACTGCAGTTATGTTATCTACCCACTGAGATTACTGCTATGAAGTGAATATGTTGGTGTTGGCTGAAGGTTGTTGACCTCCCAAAGACTAGCCGGGTATCATTTGAGCGCCGGTGGCGGTGTGTTTTGTTCGTCAGGAAACAGGAAAAATATTTCATGGTGCTGGTTTTTGTTGTAGTTCGACCCCGCTCGGTGAGTAAGGAATTCCTGACTTACTAGTGTAGTACATATCAGCAATTACACCCGCTGAATTAGCAGTGTTGGGTGAAAGTAAGTAATTAAACAGTTTGTTGAATTAGCGGTGCTGGGTATCAGTAAGTAAGCAACCCTGACATACTTCACTCCAGTGGATCCTTCACCTGTGGTGAAGGATCCACTGGGTTACCTGTGCTGGGTTTTCATCTCCATTTTAAAATAAAAGATCAATCAGATCCAGTTTCAGATCCTGTTGTCTAGGACTCAGGTCTCACTTCATTAGAACTCCTGAGTATTTTTATTCGATACAGACATGTAATATTTAGGTTATAGGTGCAGCATATTATGTTTCCACAGAATTAGGACTGTGCCTCTGTGCCCTGGTGGCAAAGTTCTCGCTTCACACAGCCAGGCTAGAAACATTAGGCGTGTTTCTCTCACAACCGGTTGTCTATGTTCCACCCGTCAGCAAATGGGTACCTGCGTTAGTCGACTGCGTGGGTCGCATCTGGGACAAACTAACTAATTTGCCCGAAAATGCTCAGCATAACAAGCGCTTTCTATATAGTATGTCATTGATGTCAGCTCGTGGTTACTATGTAACAACGCAGTTATTTTTTAAGGGAAAGTCGTCCTCACATCAAGTCATTTTCGTATTTAATCGTCTTTTAGACAGATTAAAGACAACTTCTTCATCTCTGAAATATTAGCATCAGTTCTCCTAGGACCATTTTGACTCCATCACATAGCAACCAAGAGTTACCTCTGCTACCACTACCACAACTATCACCACCACTACCACCACCGCCACCACCTCCGCCACCACCGCCACCACCGCCACCACCACCACCACCACCACCGCCACCGCCACCACTACCGCCACCAAAGCAGAGTAGCTGAAAATATGTCTGCCTCTTGTGGACCTGTGGTCACCTTGTAGTTGTCTTGTCAACCTGTGGTCACCTTGTAGTTGTCTTGTCAACCTGTGGTCACCTTGTAGTTGTCTTGTCAACCTGTGGTCACCTTGTAGTTGTCTTGTCAACCTGTGGTCACCTTGTAGTTGTCTTGTCAACCTGTGGTCACCTTGTAGTTGTCTTGTCAACATGTGGTCACCTTGTAGTTGTCTCGTCAACATGTGGTCACCTTGTACGTTGTCTTGTCAACTTGTGGTCACCTTATAATTGTCTTGTCAACATGTGGTCACCTTGTAGTTGTCTTGTCAACATGTGGTCACCTTGTAGTTGTCTTGTCAACCTGTGGTCACCTTGTAGTTGTCTTGTCAACCTGTGGTCACCTTGTAGTTGTCTTGTCAACCTGTGGTCACCTTGTAGTTGTCTTGTCAACCTGTGGTCACCTTGTAGTTGTCTTGTCAACATGTGGTCACCTTGTAGTTGTCTTGTCAACATGTGGTCACCTTGTAATTGTCTTGTCAATCTGTGGTCACCTTGTAATTGTCTTGTGAACATGTGGTCACCTTGTAGTTGTCTTGTGAACATGTGGTCACCTTGTATTTGTCTTGTCAACCTGTGGTCACCTTGTAGTTGTCTTGTGAACATGTGGTCACCTTGTAGTTGTCTTGTCTACCTGTGGTCACCTTGTAGTTGTCTTGTCAACATGTGGTCACCTTGTAGTTGTCTTGTCAACTTGTGGTCACCTTGTAGTTGTCTTGTCAACATGTGGTCACCTTGTAGTTGTCTTGTCAACTTGTGGTCACCTGTAGTTGTCTTGTCAAACCTGTGGTCACCTTGTAGTTGTCTTGTCAACCTGTGGTCACCTTGTAGTTGTCTTGTCAACATGTGGTCACCTTGTAGTTGTCTTGTCAACATGTGGTCACCTTGTAGTTGTCTTGTCAACATGTGGTCACCTTGTAGTTGTCTTGTCAACCTGTGGTCACCTTGTAGTTGTCTTGTCAACTGTGGTCACCTTGAGGTCTTGTCAACCTGTGGTCACCTTGTAGTTGTCTTGTCAACTTGTGGTCACCTTGTAGTTGTCTTGTCAACCTGTGGTCACCTTGTAGTTGTCTCGTCAACATGTGGTCACCTTGTACGTTGTCTTGTCAACTTGTGGTCACCTTATAATTGTCTTGTCAACATGTGGTCACCTTGTAGTTGTCTTGTCAACATGTGGTCACTTTGTAGTTGTCTTGTCAACCTGTGGTCACCTTGTAGTTGTCTTGTGAACATGTGGTCACCTTGTAGTTGTCTTGTCAACCTGTGGTCACCTTGTAGTTGTCTTGTCAACATGTGGTCACCTTGTAGTTGTCTTGTCAACCTGTGGTCACCTTGTAGTTGTCTTGTCAACCTGTGGTCACCTTGTAGTTGTCTTGTCAACCTGTGGTCACCTTGTAGTTGTCTTGTCAACCTGTTATCACCTTGTAGTTGTCTCGTCAACATGTGGTCACCTTGTAGTTGTCTTGTCAACTTGTGGTCACCTTATAATTGTCTTGTCAACATGTGGTCACCTTGTAGTTGTCTTGTCAACATGTGGTCACCTTGTAGTTGTCTTGTCAACCTGTGGTCACCTTGTAGTTGTCTTGTCAACCTGTGGTCACCTTGTAGTTGTCTTGTCAACCTGTGGTCACCTTGTAGTTGTCTTGTCAACCTGTGGTCACCTTGTAGTTGTCTTGTCAACTTGTGGTCACCTTGTAGTTGTCTTGTCAACATGTGGTCACCTTGTAGTTGTCTTGTCAACTTGTGGTCACCTTGTAGTTGTCTTGTCAACATGTGGTCACCTTGTAGTTGTCTTGTCAACTGTGGTCACCTTGTAGTTGTCTTGTCAACTGTGGTCACCTTGTAGTTGTCTTGTCAACTGTGGTCACCTTGTAGTTGTCTTGTCAACTGTGGTCACCTTGTAGTTGTCTTGTCAACATGTGGTCACCTTGTAGTTGTCTTGTCAACTGTGGTCACCTTGTTGTTGTCTTGTCAACTTGTGGTCACCTTGTAGTTGTCTTGTCAACTTGTGGTCACCTTGTAGTTGTCTTGTCAACTGTGGTCACCTTGTAGTTGTCTTGTCAACTGTGGTCACCTTGTAGTTGTCTTGTCAACTGTGGTCACCGTTGTCTTGTCACTGTGGTCACCTTGTAGTTGTCTTGTCAACTGTGGTCACCTTGTAGTTGTCTTGTCAACATGTGGTCACCTTGTAGTTGTCTTGTCAACTGTGGTCACCTTGTAGTTGTCTTGTCAACATGTGGTCACCTTGTAGTTGTCTTGTCAACTATGTGGTCACCTTGTAGTTGTCTTGTCAACATGTGGTCACCTTGTAGTTGTCTTGTCAACATGTGGTCACCTTGTAGTTGTCTTGTCAACATGTGGTCACCTTGTAGTTGTCTTGTCAACATGTGGTCACCTTGTAGTTGTCTTGTCAACATTGGTCACCTTGTAGTTGTTTGCAACTGTGGTCACCTTGTAGTTGTCTTGTCAACCTGTGGTCACCTTGTATGTTCTTGTCAACATGTGGTCACCTTGTAGTTGTCTTGTCAACATGTGGTCACCTTTAGTTGTCTTGTCAACTGTGGTCACTTGTAGTTGTCTTGTCAACATGTGGTCACCTTGTAGTTGTCTTGTCAACTGTGGTCACCTTGATTGTCTTGTCAACCTGTGGTCACCTTGTAGTTGTTCTTGTAACCTGTGGTCACCTTGTAGTTGTCTTGTCAACCTGTGGTCACCTTGTAGTTGTCTTGTCAACATGTGGTCACCTTGTAGTTGTCTTGTCAACCTGTGGTCACCTTGTAGTTGTCTTGTCAACCTGTGGTCACCTTGTAGTTGTCTTGTCAACCTGTGGTCACCTTGTAGTTGTCTTGTCAACCTGTGGTCACCTTGTAGTTGTCTCGTCAACATGTGGTCACCTTGTACGTTGTCTTGTCAACTTGTGGTCACCTTTAATTGTCTTGTCAACATGTGGTCACCTTTTGTCTGTCAACATGTGGTCACCTTGTAGTTGTCTTGCAACCTGTGGTCACCTTGTAGTTGTCTTGTCAACCTGTGGTCACCTTGTAGTTGTCTTGTCACTGTGGTCACCTTAGTTGTCTTGTCAACCTTGGTCACCTTGAGTTTCTTGCAACATGTGTCACCTTGTAGTTGTCTTGTCAACTTGGTCACCTTGTAGTTGTCTTGTCAACATGTGGTCACCTTGTGTTGTCTTGTCAACTGTGGTCAACTTGTAGTTTCTTGTAATGTGGTCACCTTGTAGTTATCTTGTCAACTGTGTTGTCTTGTAGTTATCTTGTCAACATGTGGTCACCTTGTAGTTGTCTTGTCAACATGTGGTCACCTTGTAGTTGTCTTGTCAACTGTGGTTTCCTTGAACTTGTGTCAACATGTGGTCACCTTGTAGTTGGTTCTTGTCAACATGTGGTCACCTTGTAGTTGTCTTGCAACCTGTGGTCACCTTGTAGTTGTTGTCAACTTTGGTCACCTTGTAGTTGTCTTGTCAACATGTGGTCACCTTGTAGTTGTCTTGTCAACTGTGGTCACCTTGTGGTACTTGTCTTGTCAACATTGGTACCTTGTAGTTCTTGTCAACCTGTGGTCACCTTGTAGTTGTCTTGTCAACCTGTGGTCACCTTGTAGTTGTCTTGTCAACATGTGGTCACCTTGTAGTTGTCTTGTCAACTTGTGGTCACCTTGTAGTTGTCTTGTACATTGTGGTCACCTTGTGTTGCTTGTCAATTGGTCACCTTGTAGTTGTCTTGTCAACTGTGGTCACCTTGTAGTTTCTTGTCAACATGTGGTCACCTTGTGTTGGCTTGTCACTGTGGTCACTGTGTTGTCTTGTCAACTGTGGTCACCTTGTAGTTGTCTTGTCAACTGGTACCTTGTAGTTGTCTTGTCAACATGTGGTCACCTTGTAGTTGTCTTGTCAACTGTGGTCACCTTGTAGTTGTCTTGTCAACATGTGGTCACCTTGTAGTTGTCTTGTCAACATGTGGTCACCTTGTAGTTGTCTTGTCAACTTGTGGTCACCTTGTAGTTGTCTTGTCAACTTGTGGTCACCTTGTAGTTGTCTTGTCAACTTGTGGTCACCTTGTAGTTGTCTTGTCAACTGGTCACCTTGTAGTTGTCTTGTCAACTTGTGGTCACCTTGTAGTTGTCTTGTCAACTTGTGGTCACCTTGTAGTTGTCTTGTCAACTTGTGGTCACCTTGTAGTTGTCTTGTCAACTTGTGGTCACCTTGTAGTTGTCTTGTCAACTTGTGGTCACCTTGTAGTTGTCTTGTCAACTGTGGTCACCTTGTAGTTGTCTTGTCAACATGTGCCTTGTAGTTGTCTTGTCAACATGTGGTCACCTTGTAGTTGTCTTGTCAACTTGTGGTCACCTTGTAGTTGTCTTGTCAACTTGTGGTCACCTTGTAGTTGTCTTGTCAACTTGTGGTCACCTTGTAGTTGTCTTGTCAACATGTGGTCACCTTGTAGTTGTCTTGTCAACATGTGGTCACCTTGTAGTTGTCTTGTCAACATGTGGTCACCTTGTAGTTGTCTTGTCAACATGTGGTCACCTTGTAGTTGTCTTGTCAACATGTGGTCACCTTGTAGTTGTCTGTCAACATGTGGTCACCTTGTAGTTGTCTTGTCAACTTGTGGTCACCTTGTAGTTGTCTTGTCAACGTCACTTAGTTTCTGTCAACGGTCACCTTGTACGTTGTCTTGTCAACTTGTGGTCACCTTATAATTGTCTTGTCAACATGTGGTCACCTTGTAGTTGTCTTGTCAACATGTGGTCACTTTGTAGTTGTCTTGTCAACCTGTGGTCACCTTGTAGTTGTCTTGTGAACATGTGGTCACCTTGTAGTTTCTTGTCAACATGTGGTCACCTTGTAGTTGTCTTGTCAACATGTGGTCACCTTGTAGTTGTCTTGTCAACTGTGGTCACCTTGTAGTTGTCTGTCAACATGTGGTCACCTTGTAGTTGTCTTGTCAACATGTGGTCACCTTGTAGTTGTCTTGTCAACCTGTGGTCACCTTGTAATTGTCTTGTCAACTGTGGTCACCTTGTAGTTGTCTTGTCAACATGTGGTCACCTTGTAGTTGTCTTGTCAACATGTGGTCACCTTGTAGTTGTCTTGTCAACATGTGGTCACCTTGTAGTTGTCTTGTCAACTTGTGGTCACCTTGTAGTTGTCTTGTCAACTTGTGGTCACCTTGTAGTTGTCTTGTCAACATGTGGTCACCTTGTAGTTGTCTTGTCAACATGTGGTCACCTTGTAGTTGTCTTGTCAACATGTGGTCACCTTGTAGTTGTCTTGTCACCTTGTAGTTGTCTTGTCAACATGTGGTCACCTTGTAGTTGTCTTGTCAACATGTGGTCACCTTGTAGTTGTCTTGTCAACCTGTGGTCACCTTGTAGTTGTCTTGTCAACTTGTGGTCACCTTGTAGTTGTCTTGTCAACATGTGGTCACCTTGTAGTTGTCTTGTCAACATGTGGTCACCTTGTAGTTGTCTTGTCAACATGTGGTCACCTTGTAGTTGTCTTGTCAACCTGTGGTCACCTTGTGGTCACCTTGTAGTTGTCTTGTCAACATGTGGTCACCTTGTAGTTGTCTTGTCAACCTGTGGTCACCTTGTAGTTGTCTTGTCAACCTGTGGTCACCTTGTAGTTGTCTTGTCAACATGTGGTCACCTTGTAGTTGTCTTGTCAACTTGTGGTCACCTTGTAGTTGTCTTGTTAACATGTGGTCAGCTTGTAGTTGTCTTGTCAACCTGTGGTCACCTTGTAGTTGTCTTGTCAACATGTGGTCACCTTGTAGTTGTCTTGTCAACATGTGGTCACCTTGTAGTTGTCTTGTCAACATTTGGTCACCTTGTAGTTGTCTTGTCAACTTGTGGTCACCTTGTAGTTGTCTTGTCAACTTGTGGTCACCTTGTAGTTATCTTGTCAACATGTGGTCACCTTGTAGTTATCTTGTCAACTTGTGGTCACCTTGTAGTTGTCTTGTCAACTTGTGGTCACCTTGTAGTTGTCTTGTCAACTTGTGGTCACCTTGTAGTTATCTTATCATGTGTCACCTGTAGTTTCTTGTCAACGGTCACCTTGTAGTTGTCTTGTCAACTTGTGGTCACCTTGTAGTTGTCTTATCAACTTGTGGTCACCTTGTAGTTGTCTTGTCAACTTGTGGTCACCTTGTAGTTGTCTTGTCAACTTGTGGTCACCTTGTAGTTGTCTTGTCAACTTGTGGTCACCTTGTAGTTGTCTTGTCAACTTGTGGTCACCTTGTAGTTGTCTTGTCAACTTGTGGTCACCTTGTAGTTGTCTTGTCAACTTGTGGTCACCTTGTAGTTGTCTTGTCAACATGTGGTCACCTTGTAGTTGTCTTCTAAGACATATTTAACTTACAGATAAAGAATTTTAACACACTTCGCCATGAGAAGTATAAAAACTAGAGAAATTTGCAGTGATTATAAACAAAGAGGAAAGCACATGTATATGTACACTGAACTTCGAAAGTTAATATGATTTACTTGTTATCTTATACGCACATTGGGACAGAAAAAAAGAAACAAGCAATTCATTAATTATCCATCAAAACTGGGCGAGACACCTCCCTCAAAGTGATTAAACTGGGCGAGACATCTCCCTCAAAGTGACTAAACTGTAGCCAGATTGTGGGGACGATCGCCGGTGTTCTCCCTCTCACCACGTCTCAACTACACTCTTTTCATTCATTTTTGCTGTTTTTTAACCATTCGTTCGTTTTTGCTCTGTTATTTAAACTAAAAGTCACCGAAACCAGCCCACTTCCCACATGCAAGATTTCAGGTACGTCTTGATACTTCTACTTACACTTAGGTCACACTACGCAAACATGTACACGTTTATTGTATACACACTTATCTGAGTTTTCTTTGATTTTATCTTAATAATTCTTGTTCTTATTGCTTTTCCCTTTCATATCCATGGGGAAGTGGAATAAGAATCTTTCCTCCGTAAGCCATGCGTGTTGTAAAAGTCAACTAAAATGCCGGGAACAATGGGCTAGTAACCCCTTTTCCTGTATAGCTTACTAAAAAGAAGAAGAAGAAAACCGTCAAAGTGGGATGTTTGAATGTGCGTGGATGTTGTGCGAATGATAAGAAAGAGATGATTGTAGATGTTATGAATGAAAAGAAGCTGGATGTCCTGGCTTTAAGTGAGACAAAGCTGAAGGGGGTAGGAGAGTTTCAGTGGGGAGAAATAAATGGGATTAGATCAGGGGTTTCAAATAGAGTTAGAGCTAAAGAAGGAGTGGCAATAATGTTGAATAATCAGTTATGGAAGGTAAAGAAGGAATATAAATGTATAAATTCAAGGATTATGTGGAGTAAAATAAAGGTTGGATGTGAAACGTGGGTTATAGTAAGCGTTTATGCACCTGGAGAAGAGAGAAGTGTAGAGGAAAGAGAGAGATTTTGGGAAATGTTGAGTGAATGTGTGGGGAGTTTTGAACCAAGTGAGAGAGTAATTGTGGTTGGGGATCTTAATGCTAAAGTGGGTAAAAATGTTGTGGAGGGAGTAGTAGGTAAATTTGGGGTGCCAGGGGTAAATGTAAATGGGGAACCATTAATTGAGCTATGTGTAGAAAGAGGTTTGGTAATAAGTAATACATATTTTATGAAAAAGAGGATAAATAAATATACAAGGTATGATATAGCACGTAAGGAAAGTAGTTTGTTGGATTATGTATTGGTGGATAAAAGGTTGATGAGTAGGCTTCAGGATGTACATGTTTATAGAGGGGCAACGGATATATCGGATCATTATTTGGTTGTAGCTACAGTTAGAGTAAAAGGTAGATGGGACAAAAGAAAATGGCAACAGCAAGTAAGAGAGAGGTAAAAGTGTATAAACTAAGGGAGGAGGAAGTTAGGGTGAGATATAAGCAACTATTTTCAGAAAGGTGGGCTAGTGCAAGTAGGAGTAGTGGGGGGGGGGGGTTGAAGAGAGTTGGGATAGTTTTAAAAATGCAGTATTAGAATGTGGGGCAGAAGTTTGTGGCTATAGGAGGGTGGGTGCAGGAGGAAAGAGGAGTGAGTGGTGGAATGAAGAAGTAAAGGTTGTGATAAAAGAGAAAAAGGTAGCTTATGAGAGGTTTTTACAAAACAGAAGTGTTAATAGAAGAGCAGAGTATATGGAGAGTAAAAGAAAGGTGAAGAGAGTGGTGAGAGAGTGCAAAAGAAGAGCGGATGAAAGAATGGGAGAGGCTCTGTCAAGAAATTTTGCTGAAAACAAGAAAAAAATTTGGAGTGAGATAAACAAGGTAAGAAAGCCTAGGGAACGAATGGATTTGTCAGTTAAAAACAGAGTAGGGTAGTTAGTAGATGGGGAGCTGGAGGTATTGGGTAGATGGCGGGAATATTTTGAGGAACTTTTAAATGTCGATGAAAAAGGAGGCGGTAATTTCATGTACTGGCCAGGGAGGTACAACATCGTTTAGGAGTGAAGAAGAGCAGGATGTGAGTGTGGGGAGGTGCGTGAGGCATTACGTAGAATGAAAGGGGTAAAGCAGCTGGAATTGACGGAATCATGACAGAAATGTTAAAAGCAGGAGGGGATATAGTGCTGGAGTGGTTGGTATTTTGTTTAATAAATGTATGAAAGAGGGAAGGTACCTAGGGATTGGCAGAGCGCATGTATAGTTCCTTTATATAAAGGGAAGGGGATAAAAGAGAGTGTAAAAATTATAGGGGAATAAGTTTACTGAGTATACCAGGTAAAGTGTATGGCAGGGTTATTATTGAGAGAATTAGAGGTAAGACAGAGAGTAGGATTGCAGATGAGCAAGGAGGCTTTAGAGTGGGTAGGGGATGTGTAGATCAAGTGTTTACAGTGAAGCATATATGTGAACAGTATTTAGATAAAGGTAGAGACGTTTTTATTGCATTTATGGATTTAGAAAAGGCATATGATAGAGTGGATAGGGGAGCAATGTGGCAAATGTTGCAAGTGTATGGAATAGGTAGTAAGTTACTGAAGGCTGTAAAGAGTTTTTATGAGGATAGTGAGGCTCAGGTTAGGGTGTGTAGGAGAGAGGGAGATTACTTCCCGGTAAAAGTAGGTCTTAGACAGGGATGTGTAATGTCGCCATGGTTGTTTAATATATTTATAGATGGGGTTGTAAAGAAGTAAATGCTAGGGTGTTGGGGAGAGGGTGGGATTAAATTATGGAGAATTAAATGCAAATGGGAGTTGACACAGTTACTTTTGCTGATGATACTGTGCTTATGGGAGATTCTAAAGAAAAGTTGCAAAGGTTAGTGGACGAGTTTGGGAGAGTGTGTAAAGGTAGAAAGTTAAAAGTGAACATAGATAAGAGTAAGGTGATGAGGGTATCAAACGATTTAAATAAAGAAAAATTGGATATCACATTGGAGAGAGGGATTATGGAAGAAGTAAATGTTTTCAGATATTTGGGAGTTGACGTGTCAGCGGATGGGTTTATGAAGGATGAGGTTAACCATAGAATTGATGAAGGAAAAAAAGTGAGTGGTGCATTGAGGTATCTGTGGAGACAAAAACGTTATCCATGGAGGCAAAGAAGGAATGTACGAAAGTATAGTGGTACCAACACTCTTATATGGGTGTGAAGCATGGGTTGCAAATGCTGCAGCGAGGAGGAGGCTGGAGGCAGTGGAGATGTCCTGTCTAAGGGCAATGTGTGGTGTAAATATTATGCAGAAAATTCGGAATGTGGAAATTAAGAAAAGGTGTGGAGTTACTAAAAGTATTTGTCAGAGGGCTGAAGAGGGGTTGTTGAGGTGGTTTGGTCATTTAGAGAGAATGGATCAAAGTAGAATGACTTGGAGAGCGTATAAATCTGTAGGGAAGGAAGGCGGGTAGGGTCGTCCTAGAAAAGGTTGGAAGGAGGGGTAAAGGAGGTTTTGTGGGCGAGGGCTTGGATTTCCAGCAAGCATGTGTGAGCGTGTTAGATAGGAGTGAATGGAGACGAATGGTTTTGGGACATGACGATCTGTTGGAGTGTGAGCAGGGTAACATTTTGTGAAGGGATTCAGGGAAACCAGTTAATTGATTTAGTTGGACTTGAGTCCTGGAAATGGGAAGTACAATGCCTGCACTTTAAAGGAGGGGTCTGAGATAGTGACAGCTGGGAGGGACTTTTCTCAGCTGTCGTATCAAGTTTTCATGGTAAGGAGAACCAACATATTTTTGGTTGAATAAGGTTGGTTGTCCCTTTTTGGATGTAAAAAGTATTCCTAGCTATTTTAAAAGATTTATCAATTATGTTTCTTGGGTATTTTAAATCATTAGCTATTTCATAAATTTTAGAGATTTCTTCATCTATGAACTCTGGACTACAAATACGTAAAGCTCTCAAAAACATTGAAAAAAACCACACTTTAACTCTATCTTGATGTGAAGAGTAATAATGTACATAGGAACAATTATTTGTAGGTTTTCTGTAAATTTTAAATTTAAAATCAATGTTACCCTTAATAATAAAAACATCTAGGAAGGGCAATTAGTTATTTACTTCGAATTCAACAGTAAAATTTATAGAATGAGCTAAGCTATTTAATTTAACAAGGAAATGGTTTATATCTACTTCCTTAGGCATAAGGTACAAAATATCATCAACATATCTATACCACTTAGCTCTATTGGGAAGGATAGTGTTAAGCAATCTTGTTTCGAAAAATTCCATATATAAGTTACTAAGAACAGGTGAAAAGGATTTCCCATTGCCATACCAAACTTCTGAGTGTAAAACTCATCATTAAATACAAATTTTGCATCAACAATACAAAGTTTAATAAGTTTAATGATAGTAGAACTGGCAATGGTAAATCATAATTAACCAGTTCTTCAGATAAGAAACTTAGTAAATCATCAACTGGAACTTTTGTAAACAAGGAGGTAACATCAAAACTAACCATATTGAAATCATTTAAATCAGTCAAGGTGCTTAATTTATCAACTAAATCTAAGTTGTTTTTAACATTAAAATTAGAAATTTTTTCCCAAAAATTGGGCTCAAAATATCAACAAGCCATTTAGAAAGTTTATAAGAAACTGAACCTATGGAGCTAATAATTGGTCTAACAGGATTACCAGGTTTGTGTGTTTTTATTAATCCATACATATAAGGTAAAGATGGATTAGTGGAAGTAATTTTTTAATTAATTCATCTTTGCCCTTCAATAGATGTTTTATTGTTTTATTGAAATTGCTGTTGACAGTTTATATATATATATATATATATAATATATATATATATATATATATTTATATATATTTTTTTTTTTTTTTAAAAAAAAAAAAAAAAAAAAATTATATATATATATATATATATATATATATATTTTAAAAATATATATATATATATATATATATATATATATATATATATATAATTATATAAAAGGATCAAGAATGACTTGGAGAACGTATAAATCTGTAGGAAGGAAGGCGGGGTAGGGTCGTCCTAGAAAAGGTTGGAGGAAGGGTAAAGGAGGTTTTGGGGGCGAGGGCTTGGACTTCCAGCAAGCATGTGTGAGCGTGTTAGATAGGAGTGAATGGAGACGAATGGTTTTGGGACATGGGTCTGTTGGAGTGTGAGCAGGGTAACATTTTGTGAAGGGATTCAGGGACACGAGTTAATTGATTTAATTGGACTTGAGTCCTGAAATGGGAAGTACAATGCCTGCACTTTAAAGGAGGGTCTGAGATAGTGACAGCTGGGAGGGACTTTCTCAGCTGTCGTATCTGAACTCCTCTGCAAAGACAGTGATTATGTATGAGTGTGGTGAAA
>WNWK01029652.1:0-24202 GCA_009830355.1 Cherax destructor
CATGGATAAGAGGTTTTTAATAAAAAAAGGTTTCCATTAATGGGGTCAAATCTGAATGGGGTTTTAGTCACTAGTGGCATTCCACAAGGATCAGTTTTAGGCCCATTGTTCTAATTACATAAATGACCTTGATGAAGGAATTAATAAGAATTGTTAATGAAAAAAAATAGGACTATAATTCATTCTGAGGGAGGATACCGGTGAACTCCGGGGAGGATTTGGACAAATTAATGTCTTGGTCTGAAAAGGGGAGATGGTTCAATGTGGAAAAATTTTAAAGGCACTAGTCCTTGGTAAGAAAATATCCCTCAATTTATAAACTAGGTGAAGTAGAGCTTGATCATACAGAATGTGAAAAGACTTGGGAGTCATGGTATGCAGGAATCGTGAAGGTTTTGCCAATCTTCTTAGGAAAAGTATAATAGAAAAGACTAATACAAGAAAAATAAACACTTTATTTTAATAGAATGAAATTTAAATAATAAATACGTAAATATGATTATAATAATCCTATCTTAAGAAAAATGAAAAATGAAAACAAAAAATATATATATGATCCAAAGCTAGATATTTACAGCTGGATGATCTTAACACTGAAGCAATGAATTCATGTGAGACTCCGTGGTCGTGGTGGTGGTATTGTTGTTGTTGTTGCCTCGATGTTTTCCACAAAATCCAACAGTTTTCAAACATCCACAATGTCACAATTGATGCCGGGACTCAGTTGAAAGTTGTCCCTGGTAACGTACAGTTGCCTGATGTTTCTAGTGTGTACTGAGGTACTACTGGTGTAGTAGAATTGGTGGTTTACTCTGTTTCTCAATTGGTGAGTACCCGGCCCCCACTAACCTTGAATCCGATTATCCGTGCGGAAATAGAGGACTGTGAAAGAAACCACAATAATTACTCACCACTCTAGCATTAATTTACATAGTAGGCATAAGGCCTTTAAAAGAAATAGCGTAACTGTAATTAATAACTCTACCAAAAACCAGGCAGGACATAGCAAAGTGAATGTTGTTAAACATGAGTGAAGCTCCAAAATAATTAAAGAGTGAAGCTCTTGAACATAAAATAATAAAGATACGAGCAGCCGTGAAGTACTTACAGTGAGATCGAGCGTGGTCAGTCAAGTGATTTCAACCGGTGGCCGGAGCCCAGAGCATTACACCTCTCACCGGGTAAAAAGGGGGGGGGGAATAGCAGCAGCGAGACACTCACCCCACCTTAACAAGCAAACTACCATTCAACCATCACTCTACATACCTTCACACTTTCATCACTCCTATCTATGGACTTTTCCCTCACACTCCCCCATACCAAGACTGCTAGTCAAGGAATAGAAGTAGAAATTATGAGGTAAAAGTCCCCCCAAAAATGAAAGTCGCATAAGTACAAATATTCTACTGACTGTCACGACTTAACCAGTCAGAGAAATAATTAGATGAACCATTTATATACACTATATGAAACTTAAAAGCCTGGAGTACCAATGTCCACCTCAAGAGGCGACTGTTGGTTCCCTTAAAAGTTTCTAGGTATACCAATGGTTTATGGTCTGTTTCTAGAATGAATTCTTTCTCCAGTAAATAGAATTTAAGTTATGGGTATCTCGTTTCCGGTGGAGGGAATTCATAGGCTCAGAAGTACCGGAAGCAGGATCGTGGCTATGAGGTGTAGTAAGCCATTGACACCTGTTGCACGACCCATACTTCTTTGACACCTGGTGTACTATGTGGCCAGAAATACGTCTGTCTGATTTTTATGCCACATCTTACGATGGGCCCAGTGTTCGGTCACTGGCAGGTCATGAGCCATTTGGAGAATTGACTCGTGGCATTGGTCAGGAATGACTAGAAGGAATAATCTACTGTAAAAGAATTAGGTTTAAACACAGTTTTATACAAGATCCCGTCACGATATTCAAACTTATGTGACGAGTATCTTCTTGGATAACTGTATTATTTATGCATGACTATGGCAATACCGAAGTGAAGGGCAAGTCTGCTGTAAATTGATTAAGTCATCTTTGGACCGAAGATCTGTGGAATTAAAGGATCAATAGAAGGTGAAGCCTGACTTTAGTCTTTACTTTACTTGGGACAGATGGTATATGGTTGGAGGTGGCAACAGTACTGTCATCTACCATGAACAGGTGATCCTGCCATCTCGATTCCGAGTGCAGTATCATCTGTTTCAACTTTTAAATGACTATTACTATGAGATAAGGGAGATTTAGCAATAGAACTGACAAGCTTATCTACCTTGGGAGGAGGTTGTGCTGAAAAAAATTGCATCTATGTGAGGTGACGAAAGATCGCTCTTCCAAGGAGGAATGGCACCTTTAACGTTACCTATTATTATAAGCAAGTTGCGATGGGAGCTGTACCGCATTAGTCCAACCTGAAACCATTTGGACCTGATGTAACACCGCAGGTAGGAAACGTGTCTGTACGGCCCAAGTAATCTCAAAGAGTAGTGGAGGCATGTGTGGGTTTGAGATTAGGGAACAGTTTATCCGAAATGACTATACAAGTACATCCAGTGTCTCTTAATATCTTAGATACCTTAAGACCATTCACTGTTTCCTGAAACAGAAGGGTGCTTGTTCATTACCGTTTTTGACCATCACCCACCTTGTGAACTATCTTAGAAGGGCAATCAGGGCGTTTATGTCCTTTTCCACCACATAATGACAAACTGGGATAAATGATTTTGTTCTCCCTCTACATGAGACTTAACCTTTGGTTCTGGTGAACCATTGCCCTTAGGGATCGACCCCTTCAGGCCCATATAGGAATTATGGGCTTCCGCATACAAGTCAGCAGCTTCAGCAACTTCCGCAGCCGTAATCAGATTACGTTCTCTAATGAAGGTTCGTATCTGGTGGGGCAGAGCCGTCAGGAACTGGTCGGCAACCATGAAATCTCTAAGAGATTCATAAGTGTGATCAATTCCTGCACTGTCTATCCAAAATCAAACAACCGAAAGAGAGTAATCGAATGCTGGAAATTCTGACCATGTTGTAATGCGGCATACCTGAAATTCTTCCTATAAGAGTTAGTGGTTTTCTGGTAGGCCTTAAGAATTGCCTTCTTCAACAGATTATAGTCACAAATGATATCATGTGACAAAGTTGCATAAATGTTCAAAGCTTCCCTGATAATAACATACCCAGCCTAGTAGCCCAAGAATCAAATGACCATTCACAGAGGGCAGCTGTATTTTCAAATCTAATAATATAAGAAGTTATGTCTTCCCCTCTGTAAAGGGGTGGCAAGTTGGGGTGGGGGTAAAATGAAGGAGTGGGACGCTCCACTACGCCCTCATTTAATTTCTGTGGGTAAGACCTAGTTTCTTATTCTTAATTCTAGGCGAGCTTTCTCTAACTCACGATCTTTTCTTTTTCTCGTTCCTCATGTTCTCTAGCTTTTGCTCTTTCCTCTAATGCTTTTCTAGAGTGCCATCACGTTCTCTAGCTTGTTGTTCCCGTATTTGTGCTCTTTCTTCACGATCTTTGCTCTTTCTTCACGATCAAGTCTATCACATTCTTTTTTTCTTCTAGTTCTCTTTCTAACTGTCTCTCTTGTCTTTCTTTCAATTTTTTCTTTCTCCTTTCTCTCTTCTCTCTCAATAATCTCTCTCTCTCCTTTTTCTCTTATCTTTCAATTTCTAACTGTCTCTCTTGTTTTTCTCTTTCAATTCTCTCTCTCTCTCCTTTTTCTCTTCTCTTTCAATTTCTAACTGTCTCTCTTGTCTTTCTCGATCTCTTTCTGTCTCTCTTGTTTCTCTCTTTCAATTTAATTTTTTTTTTCCTGAATCTTAGCAGCTATGAACGATTCTAAAGTTTTCCCCGTAATACCTAGCTTAACCCCAGCATTCATCCAGAACTGGTATTCCTCCATACTAACTGGGATAACTTTACTTACTGGGTGAATGAAACAGATATAATAGAAAACGGAGGGTTCAAATCCTGCTCCGATACAACTGAACTAACAAAACCGGAGGGTTCAATCCCTACTTCGATTTATACAGTATAAATTGACCGGAGGGTTCTATGCCAGCTCCGACCAACCAGTAAGGAGAATGGGATCACTTGACCATCCACTGTTCCCACTATAATCAAGAGTGTCCTATGACAGTTCCCTTGATATAACATAAGAACTCAATGAAGAAGATTTATCACTGGAAAATCTCGGATCCCTAGAGTCTATTCCTAAAATTATCTTTAAGCTCAAAACAAAGGTGGCAGAAGTAACTAGCACATCCTGCCTTGACTTGACTAACATAAACAAAGAGTAATTAACAATCACCAAATCCTTTAAATACCTTAACTGTAGTCCTACTATAGTAAATGAATACTTATGGAGGGTGGCAACCGTCTGTGGTGTGGAGTGGTGGAGGTGGCCACCGTCACTAATGGCGGAGTTCCAATAATGTACCGCCGGCTCTGTCCGTGTAGCGTCGAATCTTGTTCGAGGTGTCGAAGCTTTGAGTCGAATCCTGGCAAGGTCGCCACTTGTGAAGGTTGTCGCCAATCTTCTCCAGGAAAAGTATAATAGAAAAGACTAATAACAAGAAAAATAAACACTTTATTTTAATAGAATGAAATTTAAATAATAAATACGTAAATATGATTATAATAATCCTATCTTAAGAAAAATGAAAAATGAAAACAAAAATATATATATGATCCAAAGCTAGATATTTACAGCTGTGATGATCTTAACACTGAAGCAATGAATCCATGTTAGACTCCGTGGTGGTGGTGGTGGTGTTGTTGTTGTTGTTGCCTCGATGTTTTCCACAAATCCAACAGTTTTCAAACATCCACAATGTCACAATTTATGCCGGGACTCAGTTGAAAGTTGTCCCCTGGTAACGTACAGTTGCCTGATGTTTCTAGTGTGTACTGAGGTACTACTGGTGTAGTGTAGAATTGGTGGTGTTACTCTGTTTCTCAATTGGTGAGTACGCCGGCCCCCCACTCAGCCTTGAATCCGATGATCCGAGCGGAAATAGAGGACTGTGAAAGAAACCACAATAATTACTCACCACTCTAGCATTAATTTACATAGTAGGCATAAGGCCTTTAAAAGAAATGGCGTAACTGTAATTAATAACTCTACCAAAACCAAGGCAGGACATAGCAGAAGTGAATGTTGTTAAACATGAGTGAAGCTCCAAAATAATTAAAGGTGAAGCTCTTGAACATAAAATAATGAAGATACGAGCAGCCGTGAAGTACTTACAGTGAGATCGAGCGTGGTCAGTCAAGTGATTTCAACCGGTGGCCGGAGCCCAGCATTACACCTCTCACCGGGTAAAAAGGGGGGGATGGTATAGCAGCAGCGAGACACTCACCCCACCTTAAGAAGCAAACTACCATTCAACCATCACTCTACATACCTTCACACTTTCATCACTCCTATCTATGGACTTTTTCCTCACAGAATCTAAAGCCAAGACAACAGTGCCTAAGTGTGTGCAATAAGGCTAACAGATTACTAGGATTTATTTCAAGAAGTATAAGCAACAGAAGTCCAAAATTTATTTTACAACTCTATACATCACTAGTGAGACCTCATTTGGATTATGCAGCTCAGTTTTGGTCTCCTTACTATAGGATGGATATAGATTCATTGGAGAACATACAGAGAAGAATGACTAAAATGATTTACAGTATAAGGAATCTCTCGTTGAATCTCCACTCTCTGGAGAGACGCAGAATGAGGGGAGATATCATCGTGGTGTACAAGTGGATGATGGGCATAAACAAAGGAGATATTAATAAAATACTGAGGATATCGAACCAAGTAAGAACCAGAAATAACGGATTTAAATTGGATAAATTTAGATTTAGAAAGGACATAGGCAAGTACTGGTTTTCGAACAGAGTTGTAGATGCGTGGAACAATTTTCCGAGTAGGGTGATAGCTTTAAAAAGAGATTGGACAAATATATGAGTGGGAGGGGCTGGGTTTGGTTGGTGTAGTGAGTACGGGAGTAAATTCTTAGGTAGTGGTGGTTTTGATAAGGACTTGCTTTGTATGGGCCAGTAGGCCTTCTGCAGTGTTCCTCCATTCTTATGTTCTTAAATCATTTTAGTCATTCTTCTCTGTATGTTCTACAATGAATCTATATCCATCCTGTAGTAAGGAGACCAAAACTGAGCGACATACAGTGGTACCTCTACTTACGAGCAAAAATCGTACCGATACCGAAGGAATTTTTTCCCATAAGAAATAATGAAAATTAGGTTAATCCATTTCAGACCCCTAAAATACACTTACAAAAGCACCTACAAAAATACACTTACATAATTGTTCGAGTTGGGAGCTGCTCGTAAGTAGAGGTACCACTGTAATCTAAAGGCCTCACTATTGATGTATAGAGCTGTAAAATAACTTTTGGACTTCTGTTACTTAAACTTCTTGAAATAAATCCCAGTAATCTGTAAGCCTTGTTGCGCACACTTAGGTATTGTTGTTTTGGCTTTCGATTTCTGTTTACCATGACTCAAAAGTGTTTTCACATTCTGTATGATCAAGCTCAACTTCACCTAGTTTAAAGGAAGAACTGAGGGTGGCTATGCTTGAGATTGATAAATTAGACACATGCAACACTTTGGTATCTTTGGAGATTAATACACTTGAGCAACATTCAGCTAGAACATTTGGGAATCGTTATTGAAGAAACGTTTCGCCACACAGTGGCTTCATCAGTCTAATACAAAGCAAAAGTTGTAAGGAGAGGAGGAGTTTGAGGTAATCAGTCCCTCGGCCTGGACTCGATGTGTTCAGTCCATCAATCTTGTAGATAGTACAGCATAGGGCCGTGGAAGTGGCTTATATGCTGTAGTCAAGTGAGGTGAAGCTGGAGGAGGCGGGGTCATAGTGGTACCATCCACTAGTCGAAGTAGGTCTTCGTCCAAAGGTTGGACAAGTGTTGAAGAATTTCTTGTATCAAGGTCCCATGATGTTGCTGTGTCTGACAGATGTGATAAATGGTTTTGAAAACCAACAAGTTGGAGATTATGGGTGGCAGCTGGCACTATACACGGTGGAGTGACAGTTAGCACTTTAAAGAGTGGGGTGATAGCTGGCACTATACACGGTGGGGGTGACAGCTGGCACTACAAAGAGTGGGGTGACAACTGGCACTAAACAGGGTGAGGTGGTAGCTAGCACTAAACAGGGTGAGGTGATAGCTGGCACTAAACAAGGTGGGGTGACAGCTGGCACTAAATAGGGTGGGGTGACAACTGGCACTAAATAGGGTGGGGTGACAGCTTGCACTAAACAGGGTGTGGTAACAGCTGGCACTAAACAGGGTGGAGTGACAGCTGGCAGTAAACAGGGTTGGGTGACAGCTGGCACTAAACAGCGTAGGATGACAGCTGGTACTAAACAGGGTGGGGTGACAGCTGGTACTAAACAGGGTCGGGTGACAGCTGGCACTGAGGGAGAGGCTGTGGACCCATCATCCTTTTACGTTAAACCTTCAACTCCCGCTAACACTTGTTAAACGAACACTCAGTACTTACTTCCTCTGTTATAAAGTGAGAGTGCGCACGCGCGCGCACGTGTGTGTGTATGTGTACTCACCTAATTGTACTCACCTAATTGTGGTTGCAGGGGTCGATACTCAGCTCCTGGTCCCGCCTCTTCACTGTCCGCTACTGGGTCATTTCTCTCCCTGCTCCATGAGCTTTATCATACCTCGTCTTAAAGCTATGTATTATTCCTGCCGCCACTACATCATTCGCTAATCTATTCCACTTCCTGTCTACTCTATGGCTGAAGAAATGCTTCATAACATCCCTTTGACTCATCTGTGTCTTCAACTTCCAGTTGTGCCCCCTTGTTTCTGTGTTCCCTCTCTGGAACATTCTGTCACTATCTACCTTGTCGATTCCCCGCAGTATTTTCTATGTTGTTATCATGTCTTCTCTAACCCTTCTGTCCTCCAGTGTTGTCAGACCGATTTCCCTTAACCTTTCTTCGTAGGACATTCCCCTGAGCTCTGAAACTAACCTTGTCGCAAACCTTTGCACTTTCTCTAATTTCTTGACATGCTTGACCAGGTGTGGGTTCCAGACTGGTGCTGCATACTCTAGTATGGGCCTGACGTACACGGTGTACAGTGTCTTGAACGATTCCTTATTAAGGTATCGGAACGCTAATCTTAGGTTTGCCAGTCGCCCATATGCTGCCGCAGTTATTTGGTTGATGTGTGCTTCCGGTGACGTGCTTGGTGTTATACTCACCCCAAGGTCTTTCTCCTTTAACGAGGTTTGTAGTCTTTATCCACCTAGCCTATACTCTGTCTGCGGTCTTCTTTGCCCTTCCCCGATCTTCATGACTTTGCATTTGGCGGGATTGAATTCGAGAAGCCAGTTGCTAGACCAGATGTCCAGTTTGTCCAGGTCTCTTTGAAGTCCTGCCTGATCCTCATCCGATTTGATTCTCCTCATTATTTTCACATCATCTGCGAACAGAGACACTTCTGAGTCTATCCCGTCCGTCATGTCATTCACATATACCAAGAATAGCACTGGTCCGAGAACTGACCCCTGTGGGACCCCGCTCGTCACAGGCGCCCACTGTGATTCCTCATCATGACCCGTTGTTGCCTCTCTGTCAGGTATTCTCTGATCCATTGCAGTGCCCTTCCTGTTATACACGCCTGATCCTCCAGCTTCTTCACTAATCTCATATGAAGAACTGTGTCGAAGGCCTTCCTTCAGTCCAGGAAAATGCAATCAACCCACCCCTCTCTCTCGTGTCTTACCTCTGTTACTTTGTTATAGAACTCCAGGAGGTTTGTTACACAGGATTTGCCTTCCATGAATCCATGCTGTCTGGCGTTGATAATCCTGTGTCGTTCCAGGTGCTCCACCACTCTTCTCCTGATTATTTTCTCCACGACTTTGCACACTATACACGTAAGTGTATGTGTGAGTGTGTACTCACCTAGTTGTGGTTGCAGGGGTCGAGTCATAGCTCCTGGCCTCGCCTTTTCACTGGCCGCTACTGGGTCACTCTCCCCGCACCATGAGCTTTTCATACCTCTTCTTAAAGCTATGAATGGATCCTGCCTCCACTACATCGCTTCCCAAACTATTCCACTTCCTGACAACTCTGTGACTGAAGAAATACTTCCTAACATCCCTGTGATTCATCTGAGTCTTCAACTTCCAATTGTGTCCCCTTGTTGCTGTGTCCCATCTCTGGAACATTCTGTCTCTGTCCACCTTGTCAATTCCTCTCAGTATTTTATATGTCGTTATCATGTCCCCCCATCTCTCCTGTCCTCCAGTGTTGTCAGGTCGATTTCCCTTAACCTCTTCTCGTATGACATACCCCTTAGCTCTGGGACTAAAATTATTGCAAACCTTTGCACCTACTTTAATTTCTTGACGTGTTTGACCAGGTGTGCGTTCCATACTGGTGCGGTATACTCCAATATGGGCCGGATATTCATGGTGTACAGAGTCTTGAGTGATTCCTTACTCAGGTATCGAAACGCTAGTCTTAGCTTAGCCAGGAGCCCAAATGCCCTGGAGATGGGTTCGGTATTATACGCACCCCAAGATCCTTTTCCTTGAGTGAGGTTTGGAGCCTTTTGGCCCCTAGCCTGTACTTTGTTTGCAGCCTTCATTCACTTTTTCCAATCTTCATGACTTTGCACTTGGTGGGTTAAACTCCAGACGCCAGTTATTGGACCAGGACTTGCAGTCTGTCCTGATTCCTTTGTAGCCCGACGTGATCTTCATCCACTTAAATTCTTCGCATTAGCTTCACATCTGCAAACAGGGACACCTCTGAATCTATTCTTTGAGTCATGTTATTCCAAAATACCAGAAACAGTACTGGTCCTTGGAATGACCCTCGTGGAACTCCGCTCGTCACAGGCGCCCACGCTGTCACCTCGTCACTTACAATCACACGTTGTTTCCTTTCTGTCAGTTTTTATTTATCCATTGCAATACGTTTCCTGCTGTTCCTGATTGCTCCTCTAGCTTTTGTACTAATCTGTTGTGGTGTGGAATTTTGTAGATGGCCTTCTTGTAGTCCAAGAAAATGCAGTCTACCCACCCTATCTCTCTCTCTTGTCTTACTTCTGTCACCTCGTCCTAAAACTTCAGTAGGTTTGTGACACAGGATTTCCCTTTCCTGAAACCGTGCTGGTTATCATTTATAAGCTCATTCCTTTTTAGGTGCTCCACCACTCTTCTTATAATCTTCTCCATGACTTTGCATACTATGAATGTCAGTGACTCTGGTCTGTAGTGTAATGCCACCTGCCTGTCTCCATTCGCACTACATTTGCCGTTTTCCACACCTCAGGTAGTTCCCCTGTCTCAATAGATGTTTTCAAAATTGTTAGCAGCCTCTTCACCTCCTCCTCTGTTGTATGCAAAGTGTCCAGCACTTGTTGGTGCACCAATCCATCCCAGTTTGATTGAGTCTTTTCTGTCTCCACTAAAAACACTTCCTTGAATCTCCTGTTGAGCTCTTCCCATACTTCTTTGTCGTTTGTTGTGATCTGCCCTCCTTCCTTCCCCAATCTAATTACCTAATCCTTGACTATGGTTTGCCTCCTGATGTGGCTGTACAAGAGCGTTGGGTTAGATTTGGCTATCGATGCTATATCATTCTTGTGTTGCCGCTGGGTCTCCCTCCTTATGATTTCTTGCTCTTCAGCTAATCTCCATATTTTCCTGGGTCCTTTTTTCTTCTATACATTTTTTTTTCCATTTTCTAACGCACTTAATTTTGGTCTCTCTACACCTGTTGCTCTTGGTTACAAACCTCTCCTCTACTTACTTGTATTTTGAGGTCACATATTCCATCATTTCATTTTCTGTTTTTCCACCAGTTCTCTTTCCCACTGTACCTCATGCAGGAAATTCTTTTTGCTTGTGTAGTCCCCTCTTTTGTAGTTTGCCTTCTCCCATTCTACCTCTGCCGCTTCACTCTCCACTTTCAATTCTATGTACTTTCAATGTACTCGAAGCTCAGGACCACATGTGATGTTTTCAATATCAGAACTACACAAGATGAATATGATTTCCAGCCTTGGTGGTTCATCCTCTCCTCTCTGTCTGCTAGTGTCCCTAACATGTTGAAGCACCAATTTTTCCAATACCATCTCCATCATCTTTGCTCTCCATGTTTCGGGTCCTCCGTGTGGTTCCAGGTTTTCCCAGTCAATCTCTTTGTGATGACGTCACCCACAACTAGTAACTTTGCCCTACCCATATGTTCCCTTCTGGCCTCCTCAGCTAGTGTGTCCACCATTGTTCTGTTGCTCTCATCATATTCTTCCCTTGGCCTCCTGCTATTGTGTGGTGGTTTGTACATCACTGCAATCACCACCTTCGCGATCATTTCTTGTGACCTTCCCTCCTTCCTTCCTCAGCCTGATTACCTGGTCCTTAACTGTTGATCTCCTGATGTGGCTGTACAACAGCTTTGGATCAGATTTGGCTTTCGCTGCTATGTCATTCTCATATTGTCTTTGGGCCTCCCTTCTTACCTGTGCATACTCATATCTGGTTCTTCGACTGCTCTCCTTATTCTCCTGGGTTCTTTGCCTTCTATACTTCTTCCATTCTCTAGCACACTTAGTTTAGGTCTCCCTGCACCTTTGGGTGAACCATGGGCTCATCCTGGCTTTTTCGTTATTCATGTTACCCTTGGGTTCAAACCTCTCCCCAGCGTCCTTGCATATTGATGTCATATTGTTCTCTGTCCCACTGAACCCCGTGCAAGAAATTCTTCATGCCTACGTAGTCCCCTTTCTTGTACTTTGGCTTCATTCGTCCTGCCCTTCCTGCTTCCCCCAACACTTGTAACTCGACTATGTATTCGAAGCTCAGAACCACGTGGTCACTGGCCCCAAGGAGTGTGTGTGTGTGTACTCACCTAATTGTATTCACCTAATTATGGTTGCAGGGGCCGAGTGATAGCTCTTGGCTCCCTCTTCGCTGGTCACCACTAGGTCCACCCTCTCCCTTCTCCATAAGCTTTATCATACCTCTTCATAAAGCTAAGTATGGTTCCTGTTTCAACCACCTCACTTTCTAGAGTATTCCACTTCCTGACAACTCTATGACTGAAGAAATACTTCCTAACATACCTTTGACTCATCTGAGTCTTCACCTTTCAATTGTGATCCCTTGTTGTTGTGTCCCATCTCTGGAACATCCTGTCTCTGTCCACCTTGTCGATTCCTCTCAGTATCTTACATGTCGTAATCATGTCTTTCCTGTTCTTCCTGTCCTCCAGTGTCGTCAGGTCGAGTTATTTTAATCTCTCCTCGTAGGACATGTCCCTTAACTCCTGGACTAGTCTCGTTGCAAACCTTTGCACTTTCTTTAGTTTCCTGACGTGCTTAGCCAGATGAGGGTTACAAACTGGTGCTGCATACTCCAATATGGGCCTGACGCACACGGTGTACAGGGTCCGGAATGACTCCCTACTGAGATGTCGGAATGCTGTTCTTCGGTTCACTAGTTGCTCATATGCTGCAACAATACACACACAACACGCACATATGAAAAAGAGAGGAGCTTACGACGACGTTTCGGTCCGACTTGGACCATTTACAAAGTCACAACAATTATTTGTTTGATGTGCTCCTCAGGAGATGTGCTCGGTATTATACACACTCCAAGATTCTTTTCCTTGAGTGAGGTTTGTAGTCTTTGGCCCCCTAGACTGTACTCGGTCTGCGGTCTTCTTTGTCCTTCTCTGATCTTCATTATTTTGCACTTGATGGGGTTGAACTCCAGGAGCCAGTTGCTGGACCAGGCTTGTAGCCTGTCCAGATCCCTCTCTAGTCTTGCCTTATCCTCCTCGACTAAATTCTCCTCATTAACTTCACATCGTCTGTAAACAGGGACACTTCTGAGTCTATTTCTTCTGTCATGTCATTTACATTCCAGGAACAGCACCGGTCCTAGAACTGACCCCTGTGGAACCCCACTCGTCACTGGCGCCCAATGTGGCACCTCATCACATACCATGACTCGCTGCTGCCTTACCGTCAGGTATTCTCTGATCTATACCTTCTCTTATCCCTGCCTGGTCCTCCAGCTTTTGCACTAATCTCTTGTGTGGAATCTGTCTAAAACCTTCTTACAGTTTAAGAAAATGCAATCTACCAATTGTGTCTCTCCTGTCTTATTGTTGTCACCTTGTCATAGAACTCTAGTAGGTTTTGACACATGATTTCCTGTCTTTGAATCTGTGCTGCTTGTCGTTTATATGCTCATTCCTTTCTAGGTGGTCCACCTCTCTTCTGTGTGTGTGTGTGTGTGCTCTGTGTGTGCTGTCTGTCTGCACGTGTGTACTCACCTATATAGTTGCAGGAGCAAAGTTTTAGCTCCTGGTCTCCCTCCTCGTACCTTGCCACTTGCCAGATTCACTCTCTCATAGCCTCGTGGGCTCTATCGTGCCTAGTCTTCAAACCTTGTATTGATCCTCCCTCCCTTACTTCATAACTAAAAATCATTTCACTTCCTGACTTCCCTCATACTGAAGAAATAATTCCTTATATCTTTATCTAGCATTTATGCCTCCTCGTTCCTGTTTCCCTTTCCTGAAGCAGTCCATCCCAATCATCCATTCCATGAATGTTGTTATTTGGTCTCCCCTAGAGCTTCAGTCCTCCCAAATTCATTTGTTGCGTTTTTCTGTCCTTTGCTTTGATTCTTCATATTAGTTTTGGATGATCAGTCAGCAGAGACACATCCGACTCACCAGAAACAGTGCTGGTCCTAATACGAACCCTTGCGGAACCTTGCTTGTTTCTTTTTCCTATTCTTACACCTCTTCCCGGACTCTTTGATCCACCAGACTATGTTTGTTATTCCTCTCTGCATCTCAAGCTTTTAGCTTGTCTCTTGCGGGGAACGGTATTAAATATCTTCTGGCAGGTCTAAAAAATACAATGCACCCGTCCTTCTCTCTCTCTCTCCTGTCTCACGTCTGATATGCTCTCTTTCAACCTCAGTTAGTTGGTGAGAGAAGATTTGTCATCTCTGAACCAGTGCTGGTTATTGTAGGTGAAACAACTTCTCTCCAAGTGCTCTTCCACTCTCTTGGTTATCTTTTCCATTATCTTGCATGATGTGCATGTCATCACCTCTTGTTTGTCTCCTTTCATGAATATAGGGACTACATTCACTGTCCTCCAGGTCTCTGAGAATTCTTCTTATTCTTCTTGACTTGTATATTGTATATAGTGGTTATGCTGCCTCTTGCATAATCCATGGTGACACTTTGTCAGGCCCCATTACTTTTGGTGTACAGTATTCAGTTTACACAAAAGTTCCTTTACCTCTTCCCATTTTGTGTGTATGGTGTCCAGTAGCTGTTGGTGTGCCCCTTTTCCAAGGGTTCTGATACTGTCTCTATTTATGCTGAGAAGATTCAACAGAATCGTTTGCTCAACAGTTCACTGACTTCCTTGTCGTTCTTCACTAGTTCTTCTCATCCCCTTTTCTGTCGAACTGTTTGATCTTTCACTGTCGTTTTACTTCTGATGACACTGTGAAGAAATTTTGGCTCAGACTTGGCCTTTGTTGCTATGTAATTATCAAATTTTGGCTCAGCTTCTCTCCTCATCTACGCATACTCGTTTCTGGTTATCTGTTCACTTCTCTGTTCTCATCTAGTCCAAAATCACTGACTGAATACGTCCAAAATAAGTGATCTACTAACCGAATTCGTCCGGATTCGCCCGGATTCGTAAAATAAATAAGTGAATCAATGACCGGATTCAAACGGATTCGTTGAAAACAAGGTATCCTCTGGCCGGATTCATAAGCTGACGGGGTTGTATGCGCCCTTATCAAACACCCAAACAGTAACTACAACAAATAGATACAATACAAATAGACAGATCTACTTTTAAGGAGGTTATTAGTTGAATTTACAGTAAAACTACCAAAAAAAGCAATAATGAAATCCTGTGTAGTCTGCAACCAAACACACAAACGGGCTACTTCATGGATTACATGCAGCTTCTGTAGGAAATGGGCCCACGCTCCTTGTGCAGATATTCAGGAATTATATACAAGAGATATTAAACCAGGGAAGTGTTTTTGGGTATGCCCAAATGAGATCCAGCTGTGGAATAAAAACACATTGGTATTAAAAGATGATAACACCAAAACGGCCTTCATAGAAAACCTGACAGCATTCTATAACAGATGGGAAAATCAAAAGTCTGGGCCAGATGGGGCTATCGCCCCTGGTGCAGATGGCTTCCTGGTAGACAGTAATTGTAAGAATGGAGAAATGAATGTTAGTGGCCTGGTGGGAGACAGGACCTCTAGTGGAGACACAGTTGGAGATAAGGACAAGAAAAATCCAATGTTACAAACTAGCAATACCACGGGAAATAGTAAACAAGGGGATGTCCCAAGAAATAGTGAATATAAAATACCAGAAATAACTGGTGATGATTCCATTGTTAGTACCAGTGAAGATAGAAATGAAACAGGAAAACACACACCGATAGGATTCACAATCTCAAAAAATCCAAGGCAAACAGAAACCAGGCCTATGCAAATTATATGCACTTGGTATCTGCAGGCATGGAATTTCTGGGAAAACAGATGGGACATGCAACTTTGACCACCCCAGAAAATGCCGTGCCCATATGACAACAGGAAAATGCAACCTCCCTTCCTGTAAGCTTTTCCACCCTGAAATGTGTCACTCATCAGTTCAGGAAAGACAATGCTATAACCTATATTGCCAGGCACACCACCTAAAGGGTACAAGACGACACAGAACATCCAGACCATGGGAAAACCTGGGTAGCCAAAGCCACTCCAGAGAGAGAGGTTTTTACTGGGAACGCTTGAAGTTCCTTAACCTGTACTCCCTAGAGGGATTTGCACCAAACTTGCTCACGAAAATCACTCCCTATGAAAGCAAAAGACTCGGCAGACGATGCAACATCCCACGTTGAGAGACAACACAATAACTGTCAAGGGCTCAAGACTGTGTGTCCAGCACTTGTTGGTGCACCCTGCCATCCAGGTTTACCGAAAGCTTTTTTGTCTCCAATAAAATTAACTCTAAATTTAGTGTTGAGCTTCACAAATACTTCTTGATCGTTTCTTGTGGTCTTCCTTACTCAGCCTGATTACCTGGCACTTGACTGATGTTTTCCTCCTGATGTGGCTGTACAACAACTTTGCGTCAAATTTGGCTTCCAATGCTACTTCATTTTCTTACTGTTGCTGCGCCTCCTTCTTTATCCATGCATATTCATTTCTGACTCTTTGGCTCATATAATTATTTTCCTGGGTCCTTTGTCTTCTTTATCATTTCGATGTTCTAGGTCACCTAGCATTGACCTCTCTAGACCTTTGGGTGAACCAAGGGCTCCTTCTGGTCTTCCCGTTGTTTCTGTTGCCCTTGGGTACGAACTTCTCTGCCTCTCTGCACTTTCTGGTCACATGATCCATCATTTACTGTCTTTCCATCCAGTTTAGTTTCCCACTGTACCTCATGCAGGAACCACCTCATGCCTGTGTAGTCCCCTCTTTTGTAGTTTGGCTTCTCCAGTCCCACTCGTGCTGCTTCACACTCCACTGTTAACTCTATAATGAATTCGAAGCTAAGGGTAACGTGATCACTAGCTCTGCGGGGCCTTTCATGTGTGATATCGTCAGTGTGAGCGAGAGAGAGAGAGTGTGTGTGTGTGAGTGGATGTGTGTCTACTCACCTAATTGTGGTTGAATGGATCGAGTCGCAGCTTCTGGCCCCTCCTCTTCACTGGTCGCCACTGGGTCCACTCTCTCACTGCACCATGAGCTTTATCATACCTATTCATAAAGCTATGTATGGTACCTGCCTTCACTACCTCACTTTCCAGACTATTCCACTTCCTGACAAGTCTATGACTGAAGAAATACTTCCTAACATCCCTGTGACTCATCTGAGTCTTGAACTTACAATTGTGACCCCTTGTTGCTGTGTCCCATCTCCGGTACATCCTGTCTTTGTCTACCTTGTCAATTTCTCGCAGTATTTTATATACCGTTATCATGTTCCCTCTATCCCTCCTGTCTTCCAGTGTCGTCGGGTCGATTTCCCTTAACCTTTCTTCGTAGGACATTCCCCTTAGCTCCGGGACTAGACTTGTTGCAAACCTTTGCACTTTCTCTAATTTCTTGACGTGCTTGACCAGGTGTGGGTTCAAAACTGGTGCTGCATACTTCAGTTTGGGCCTGACGTACACGACTTGACAGGCGCCCATAATCTGCAGCAGTTATCTGGTTCATGTGCACTTCAGAAGATGTGCTCGGTATTATACTTACCCCAAGATCCTTTTCCTTGAGTGAGGTTTGCAGTATTTAACCCCTTGGTGGGGTTAAATTCCAGGAGCCAGTTGCTGGATCAGGCTTGCAGCCTGTCCAAGTCCTAATATGGTCCTGTCTGATCCTCATCCGATTTAATTCTCTTCATTAACTTCACATCATCTGCAAACAGTGACACTTCTGAGGCTATCCCTTCCAGCAAGTGCTTTCACATATACCAGAAACAGCTCCGGTTCTAGGACTGACCCCTGTGGAGCCCCGTCACAGGCGCCCACTCTGACATCTCATGTCACACCATGACTCGTTGTTGCCTCCCTGTCAGTTATTCTTTGATCAACTGCAGTGCCTTTCGTGTTATACCTGCCTGATCCTCTAGTTTCTGCACTAATCACTTGTTTGGAACTGTGTCGGAAGCCTACTTGCAGTCCAAGAAAATGTGGTCTACCCACCTCTCTCTCTCTCTCTCTCTCTCTCTCTCTCTCTCTCTCTCTCTCTCTCTCTCTCTCTCTCTCTCTCTCTCTCTCTCTCTCTCTCTCTCTCTCTCTCTCTTGTCTTACTTCCGTTACCTTGTCATAAAACTCCATTAGGTTTGTGACACAGAATTTCCATTCCCTGAAACCATGCTGGTTCGTGTATATGCTTGTTCCTTCCTAAGTGCTCCATCACTCTCCTCCTGTGTGCTGTGTGTGATATATGTGTGTGTGTACTATGTGTGCACGCGCATCTGTAGGTACTCACCTAATTGTACTCACCTAATTGTGGTTGCAGGGGTCGAGACTCAGCTCCTGGCCCCGCCTCTTAACTGATCGCTACTGGGTCCTCTCTCTCCCTGCTCCATGAGCTTTATCATACCTCGTCTAAAGTTATGTATGGGTCCTGCCTCCACTACATCACTTGCTAGACTATTCCACTTTCTGACAACTCTATGTCTGAAGAAATACTTTCTAACATCCCTTTGACTCATCTGAGTCTTCAACTTCCAATTGTACCCCCTTGTTTCTGTGTTCCCTCTCTGGAACATCCTGTTACTATCTACCTTGTCGATTCCCCGCAGTTATCATGTCTCCTCTAACCCTTCTGTCCTCTAGTGTCGTCAGGCCGATTTCCCTTAACCTTTCTTCGTTGGACATTCCCTTACCTCTGGAACTAACCTTGTCACAAACCTTTGCACTTTCTCTAATTTCTTGAAGTGCTTGACCAGGTGTGGGTTCCAAACTTGTGCTGCATACTCTAGTATGGGTCTGACGTACACAGTGTACAGTGTCTTGAATGAATCCTTACTAAGGTATCGGAACGCTATTCTCAGGTTTGCCAGGCGCCCATATGCTGCAGCAGTTTTCTGATTGATGTTTGCTTCCGGAGACGTAGTCGGTGTCATACTCACCCCAAGATCTTTCTCCTTGAGTGAGGTTTGCAATCTTTGGCCACCTAGCCTATACTCTGTCTGCAGTCTTCTTTGCCCGTCCCCGATCTTCATGACTTTGCATTTGGCTGGGTTAAATTCGAAAAGCCAGTTGCTGGACCAGGTGTCCAGTATGTCAAGGTCTCTTTGAAGTCTTGCCTGATCCTCATCTGATTTAATTCTCCTCATTAACTTCACATCATCTGCGAACTGGGACACTTCTGAGTCTATTCCTTCCGTCATGTCATTCACATATACCAAGAATAGGACTGGTCCTAGGGCTGACCCCTGTGTGTGTGCGCGCGCGCACGTGTGTGTGTATGTGTGTGATCGCACATGTTTGTACTTAGAAAGTGAGTCAACCGCTCGTGCTATTCCGAGGATTGTGAAGAATAATGACCCGACTAATACAGCAAATCTGTGTGACAAGTATCACGACGCCCACCACTAGTGCAGCTGTTGAGGGAGATCAACACCGGACATAACCTTGTGTCTTGTTAGCTGTCAAGGAGCACTCTGCTGCTGGCTGCTGTTAGCTGTCAAGGAGCACTCTGCTGCTGGCTGCTGTTAGCTGTCAAGGAGCACTATGCTGCTGGCTGCTGTTAGCTGTCAAGGAGCACTCTGCTGCTGGCTGCTGTTAGCTGTCAAGGAGCACTCTGCTGCTGGGTGCTGTTAGCTGTCAAGGAGCACTATGCTGCTGGCTGCTGTTAGCTGTCAAGGAGCACTCTGCTGCTGGCTGCTGTTAGCTGTCAAGGAGCACTATGCTGCTGGCTGCTGTTAGCTGTCAAGGAGCACTCTGCTGCTGGCTGCTGTTAGCTGTCAAGGAGCACTATGCTGCTGGCTGCTGTTAGCTGTCAAGGAGCACTATGCTGCTGGCTGCTGTTAGCTGTCAAGGAGCACTCTGCTGCTGGCTGCTGTTAGCTGTCAAGGAGCACTCTGCTGCTGGCTGCTGTTAGCTGTCAAGGAGCACTCTGCTGCTGGCTGCTGTTAGCTGTCAAGGAGCACTCTGCTGCTGGCTGCTGTTAGCTGTCAAGGAGCACTCTGCTGCTGGCTGCTGTTAGCTGTCAAGGAGCACTCTGCTGCTGGCTGCTGTTAGCTGTCATCTGCTCTAAACTTCACCTAGAACCTTGTGTCAGGTGTTGTGTTCATCACCTAGTACCTTGTGTGATGTGTTCATCACCTAGTACCTTGTGTGATGTGTACTTCACCTAGTACCTTGTGTGATGTGTTCATCACCTAGTACCTTGTGTGATGTGTACTTCACCTAGTACCTTGTGTGATGTGTTCATCACCTAGTACCTTGTGTGATGTGTTCATCACCTAGTACCTTGTGTGATGTGTTCATCACCTAGTACCTTGTGTGATGTGTTCATCACCTAGTACCTTGTGTGATGTGTTCATCACCTAGTACCTTGTGTGATGTGTTCATCACCTAGTACCTTGTGTGTTGTGTTCATCACCTAGTACCTTGTGTGATGTGTTCATCACCTAGTACCTTGTGTGATGTGTTCATCACCTAGTACCTTGTGTGATGTGTTCATCACCTAGTACCTTGTGTGATGTGTTCATCACCTAGTACCTTGTGTGATGTGTTCATCACCTAGTACATTGTTTGCTGTCTTGGACTCTAGATACTAAGTCTTTTTTACCCTCCTGTACCCTGGACCTGAGTCCACAGTACAGAAGCCCAGAGTCCTGGAGTCCAGAGTACAGGAGTCCAGACTCCAGAGTCCAGGAGTCCAGAGTAGAGAACAGGAGTCCAGAGTACAGGAGTCCAGAGTACAGAAGTCCAGAGTACAGGAGTCCAGAGTACAGTAGTACAGAGTACAGGAGTCCAGATAACAGGAGTCCAGAGTACAGGAGTCCAGAGTACAGTAGTCCAGAGTACAGTAGTACAGAGTACAGGAGTCCAGAGTACAGAAGACCAGAGTACAGGAGTCCAGTGTACAGTAGTCCAGAGTACAGTAGTCCAGAGTACAGTAGTACAGAGTACAGGAGTCCAGAGTACAGAAGACCAGAGTACAGGAGTCCAGTGTACAGTAGTCCAGAGTACAGTAGTAGAGAGTACAGGAGTCCAGAGTACAGGAGTTCAGAATACAGGAGACCAGAGTACAGGAGTCCATAGTAATAATAATAATAATCATAGTCTTTATTACAAATAAATAATTTTACGAATTGCTGTTAGTAATTTACAAAATGTTAGAAGTTTTTTAAATATTTTACAAAATATTCTACAGAGACATTTGTAATACTGCATTATTGTTGAGGTTGATGTGCTCTAGTTCTTGGCCCCGTTTCTTCGACTGACTGACGTGAGTGAGCATTGTTGTGACCATTTTTTCTGAAATATTTTCGCCTCTGCGTAATTGGGAAACTTTTATTCATTATTCGAATGTTAAATTATTCCTGTGTATGTGTGCATTCGTAAAGTTGAACCTAAGCTCTTGGGCTCTGCTTCAGATCAGTATCTTGAATTGTTTTGTTTATATACGTTCTTTCACCATATGTATGGTTAATATTGGTTTATCGTCCACTACTAGATTTGTGTTCATGGGATTACTTTATGTTCATGGGATTACTTTATGTTCATGGGATTACTTTATGTTCATGGGATTACTTTATGTTCATGGGATTACTTTATGTCCATGGGATTACTTTATGTTCATGGGATTACTTTATGTTCATGGGATTACTTTATGTTCATGGGATTACTTTATGTTCATGGGATTACTTTATGTTCATGGGATTACTTTATGTCCATGGGATTACTTTATGTTCATGGGATTACTTTAAGGTTATCTTCCTTCTAAGGAAAAGTAGTGATATGTAGTAGCATACTTTATCACAAACCGACCGTCTCTCACCGACGTAGAGTGTCCATAAAAAAGGGATGCGCATTTTCCCTCACTCATTCAATCGGTGTTTTGCTAGAAACGTGCTGACATTACTGTTCAGAAAGCCCTCCGAACTGCACCACCTTCATCAAAGAACCTTCATTGAGCATTTGTATTTTGAACTTTCAACCAAATATGGAAAAGTTATATATATATGTCATTAGTATTTATGTAATACTTGTTCTATTTGATTTAAAAATCATCTGAATCTATTGGTTATTCAACTGTTTAAAATAATTCTGTTTATAACATTTTATCAAATTTGTGGCATGCTAAGAGTATGTTACATACCCATGTAGACATGCCCTTCCAACCAGCGAACCATTTGCTGAGAATATATCAGGCGGGGCTGAGAATATATCAGGCTGGGCTGAGAATATATCAGGCGGGGCTGAGAATATATCAGGCGGGGCTGAGAATATATCAGGTGGGGCTGAGAATATATCAGGCGGGGCCGAGAATATATCAGGTGGGGCTGAGAATATATCAGGCGGAGCTGAGAATATATCAGGCGGAGCTGAGAATATAGCAGGGGGGGGCTGAGAATATAGCAGGTGGGGCTGAGGATATAGCAGGTGGGGCTCCCTGTTATGCTAGCAGTCTGATTCAACTCAGCCAATCACCAGGAAACCCACTGATCGACACTGACAGACTTATATCAAGTCTGCTCACCCACAATTCTCACTGTGTCTCTTGCTTGCTAACTTGTTATTTTGTAGACACTGTGTTTACATTGTACATATACTTGAATGCTGTTTTGATGAAGGAAATAAATATGTATTTATTCACTGCTGATTTCTGCTCGTTCTTCATTCTTACCTTGGTTATCATGCTACTGATACACTCAGGTGTACTGGCCACATTCTTACCTTGGTTACCATGCTACTGATACACTCAGGTGTACTGGCCACATTCTTACCTTGGTTATCATGCTACTGATACACTCAGGTGTACTGGCCACATTCTTACCTTGGTTATCATGCTACTCATACACTCAGGTGTACTGGCCACATTCTTACCTTGGTTATCATGCTACTGATACACTCAGGTGACTGGCACATTCTTACCTTGGTTATCATGCTACGATACACTCAGGTGTACTGGCCACATTCTTACCTTGGTTATCATGCTACTGATACACTCAGGTGTACTGGCCACATTAAAGCTACGCCTGTACGTGACCACATCGCCCACTCATTACATAAGTCAAAATCACAATGCAAGTTTAGCTATATAAATTCAAATTATAATAATCCTCAATGTCGATAAATCGTTCCATGTTATTGGTCATAAGCTTTAGCAAATTTAGAGAAAAGAGGAAATATCCCCTAAAATTAAGCCGAAAGAGATGCCAGGTTCTTAGTTAAACAACTAGCTTGTAGGAAGTGTGGCACCCCTTCCAGAGAGGTGGCTTCCCAGCCCTAGTCACAAACACAATCCCGACCACCTCGTTCAGGTGATCCAGCATTTGGGAAGTGATGTGTTATAGAAGTAAGTAACCCTCTCTAAGATACCCCATGATGCTGGAGAAGACTCTTGGTGTGAGGAAAATGAATCTGTCCTCCCTTTCTTTGAACTGAATCTGTTTTCCATTCCTACAGGTGTTGCATGACCTCTATGTTGCATGACCCTTATGTTGCATGACCCCCATGCTGCATGGTCTCTACGTTGCATGACCCCTATGTTGCATGACCCCTATGTTGCATGGCCCCTATGTTGCATGACACCTATGCTGAATGACCCCTATGTTGCATGACCCTTATGTTACACGATCCCTATGTTGCATGAACCCTATGTTGCATGACCCCTATGTTGCATGACCATTATGGTACATGACCCCTATGTTGCATGACCCCTATGCTGCATGACCCCTATGTTGCATGACCCCTATGTTGCAAGACCCCTATGTTGTATGACCCCTATGTTGCATGATCTTTATGTTGCATGACCCCTATGATGCATGACCCATATGCTGCATTGCCTCTATGTTGCATGACTCCTATGTTGCATGACCCCAAATGGTTGGGGTTTACTTGGACAATTGGGCCTGATGTGGCCAGGCTTCCCATAGTTGTAACATACCATCTCAGCTTTAACTTTGGCACCTCGTATAACCTATTATCCCACTCAAATCCAACCCCTCTCACTCATGTACCTGGTCCATCACCCTACAAAACTCTGTAGATTTGAAGAGGAAACGGTCTCAGTTGCCCATCAGAATGTTCTTCACAAGGAAGCCTGCCGTTGGAAATAAATGGTATAAAATACGAAGTGGGGTGATACAGAGCACATGGCTAGCTGCAGTGTTTTAGAATCTCAGGTTGAAATGTTGAAGAAGGAGGTTCTACTTCTTCAGGAGGAAAATAGGAGGCTGAAGCTTCGCCTAGATGGGTGTGGGAGTGAGTGTGAGATGGTTGGAGCTGGTAAGGAAGAAATGGTTACCAACAGTGAAAGTGGCAGCCGCTTTAAGTGGCAAGTGGTTCACAATTCAGGAAGAAGGAAGATAAAGAAGGTTAATATAGAAGATGTGAAGGTAGGAAATCGATTCTCTGTTCT